>OZ053299.1:40614806-40882255 GCA_964056655.1 Arabis hirsuta
CACTTGGGCGGTTCAAGCCGCACGGCCACAACATCTCGGCGCTGCGCACTATACGGAGTACCAGAAGTGACCTGCTACCGCCACCGTCGCTGCGAACGGCATATCCAACTCCAGAATGAGCCAACGGAACAACGGATACATGACCATCAATTTCAAGAGGGATCGCGCAGGAACGCCAAGCAGCTTCAGAAGGGATCGCGCAGGAACGCCATGCTGCTTCAGGAGGGATCACGCGAATGGTCGGCATAGACAACCCCCATAGGACAGGCACCTCAAGGAATTGCAGCGCACATAAAGGGAGAGATAGATCCCAGGCTCGTCGGAACAGCGCAGACATCGAACGCGACCAAGATATTGCTAACGAAGAAGGAAATCTCTACTGGACCAAGCAGTTCAAGCTCGAACAGGAACGCAAGACCCAACTCCAAACTCAGAACGACGAGATGGCCAAGATGCAAGCGCAGCTGGAGTGCGCCGCCTCTGACTTAAGGGTTGCACAGTCCCAGATGCACATGTTTAACACCCAAGACATCCAAAGCAACGCGAGATATATCCATAGTCTCGAGCACAGTCTTGCTAGTATTTGGAAGAATTTTGAACAAGAGATTACGAGCACTAATGTGGGCATTGCAGAGCTTACAACGTGCCTTAACGTTACTGCAATCAAAACTCATCAAGTCGAGACAACGTTAAACAAAATAACCAACTACCAATACTCTGCGGCAAGATACTACAACTCTAACGTTCGCGCTCGCCTGTTTTATGAAGGAGACTTGGTCCTCCGGAAATTTTTCCAAAATACAGCAGAACGTAACACCGGAAAACTCGGAGCTAATTGGGAAGGACCCTACATCGTCACTCAAGTAGTAAAACCAGGCATTTACAAACTTGTCCACACGACCGGTGAACCAGTCCAGCGCTCTTAGAATGCGCGACATCTCAAAAAGTATTTTCACTAGGATACTTTACATCAAACAACATGAAATACGAGACGGCTTGATCCCTAAAACAGGGTATGTAGGCACCTCATCTTCGGGTGGGTTCAGCTGTCTCCCCTCTTAAAAAAGGGGGGGGAAATGGGTATGTATACTCGTAAACTTCCCTCTTTGTACACGGCTTGCCGTATTGAATAAATCAAAAGTCAAGTGTTTACTTGCAAACATATCAAAAGCCAAGTGTTTACTTGCAAACTTATCAAACGCCAAATGTTTACTTGCAAACTTATCAAAAGCCAAGTGTTTACTTGCAAACTTATCAAAAGCCAAGTGTTCACTTACAAACTTATCAAAAGCGGAGTGTTTACTTGCAAACTTATCAAAAATCAATTATCAGAAGCCAAGTTTTCACTTCCATATCCCTCCAAAATCTTCTCTCAAACAGACTTCTTCTCCTTGTTAACTCGCTGCTGTTGGCCACAGTGACGAACTCTCTACATCCCCAGCGGATAAAGCGCGCTATATAAATTCGGTGTTTATTGCTGGAGCGGACTTGTTCACGGGAACATATCCGTAAACCAGAATGTTCAACTCAGAAACCCAGCACACAACAAATCGCTAGTCTAAATTTGGTGTTCATTGCTGGAGCGGACTTGTTCACGGGAACATATCCGTAAACCAGAATGTTCATCTCAAAAACCCAGCACACAATAAATCGCTGGTCTAAATTCGGTGTTCATTGCTAGAGCGAACTTGGTCACGGGAACATATCCGTAAACCAGAATGTTCATCTCAAAAACCCAACAACTTAATCGTTGGTCATTATGCAATAAAGTGTTCATTCCCGGAGCGGGTGTGTTGACGGAGGCTCGCCCGTAAACCAAGAAGTTCATCAGAAAACCCATCTAACCTATCGCTGGTCCTAACAGTAATATAGTTGAACTTTGAAAACGAACAGCTCAACGACAGCATGCAAGACAAAAATGAAGGTGAACAAAAGGATAAACACACTCCAAGCTGAATCAAATACAAAATCCAAAGTAAAAAAAAAATGCGAGAAAACACTAACTAAAAAAAAAAACATAACTAAGGCGCGGTCTCGTTAATATCGTCAACAATCTCGATGCCCTGCTCAGAAGGAATCGCTGCATTAGAGTTTGACAAATCATCATCGCTTGACGAACTAGAGGAACTCGAATCCGAGTCAGCCTCTTCTTCAACGGCATCAGCGTCTAACTCCTAAACTCGATCATCAGTCGCGATAACCGGCGAATCCTTAAGGATCCCTTCAAGTTCGTGCACATGATTGGCAAACACCTTGTCTGCAAGTGATAGGTCTGCCTCCTGCTTCTCAAGCTCAACGAGCTCTTTGCCAAGATCAGGCGCCTTGTTACTCAGAAGCAACTTTACGAACTCAATGTTACTCCGAATTTCAGCAAGATCAATTATGTCAATCCTTGGTTGGCCATTGATCGCTCGAATATTTTTCGTAGCACGGACGATCCTCACCTCATACTTCGCCGCCAGTTCGTACTTCGCTTCGTCAACAGCTCGTTGCACGTCCGCATCTTGAAGTTTGGCAGCAACATCTAAGCGGGCCGTAAGGTCAGAGACTTCCTTCTGAAGACGCTTCCTCTCGGATTAAGACTCTGTAAACGTTCCATCCATCTCGCGACGCCTATCCTCGATTTCTTTCATAGCAACTTCGAGAGTAACAACGCGATCCTCCGCGTCTCTTTTCTGCTTCTTGTGATCGTTACAAGCCTTCTGAACGTTAGCAAGCTGACGAGTCAGTGAGCGAGCAATCACCTCGTAGTCAATCGCGACCTTATTAAGCGAAGAAAGGAACTGCCAAACAGAGAAACAAATCATGCAAAACAAGTTAAAAAATCAAAAGAAAGAAATCGTTATCCCACAAGAGTAGCCGCGAACTCTTACCGTCATGCAGTCGAGGGCCATGTTTGAGTAAGCACTCTTCTTCGATATTTGTTCTGGAGGGGGAAACTCAGTGCCTGGGAAGGCGATCTTGGACAGATGCGACGCCGCCAGCTCGGCACTGCTAAAAGATCTTTTCGAGCCAGAAGGAAAGGATGAGTCCGTCGCCACGTGTTCACGTAGGGGAGTCGATAAGCGCCTTGATCTGCTTGGGTCTTCTCCGCCAGCTATATCTTTGCCCCTATCTTCTCGGATACGCTTACGACTTGCCCCAACATCATCATCCCTTCCCTGCGCATCATCATGACGCCTATACGAAAGTTCAGATCGATGATCAATAATGACGACATCATTTCACTCCAACGCTGGACGACGCTGCCTGGGTGCAAGGGTTCCAGCAGTGGTTGCTCTTGGAACTGCACTCTCGCGTTATATCCTCTTCTGGCCTCGGCAGCTCTCCTCTCACGAGTAGAGGGTTTTCTCACGTTGTCCAGCATCTCTGGCAAAGAAATCTGCGAAGAAGCTCCGAAGCGACGAGCACGAGTTTCTCTGACTCTGCGTAAAGAAATGTCTTCCTTCCAGCTACACTTCTCAGCAGCAAGTATATCGCGAAGAACGAACAAGTCACTCGGCAACCTCTCAATCCGACTCAGAACTGCAAAAACAACAACAAGAGAAAATGGTTAGAATCGCGAACCTCCGTATATAGGCAGGCAAAGAGACGGCAACTTTAAAAACTATTAAGGAATGGTGAGCTAAACACAAAAGCGCGGTAGGGTATGCTACCGCGAGTCCCCCATCTCTTTCAAAGCATGTCCAGACGATCACAACCAACAGATGCTTCGTTAATTTTCACAAAGAAAAACTTGTCCGACCAAAAACGATCTATGTTGGGAAAATCCTTGACGACTTGGAGATCCGGTTTGCCCTTAAGGAAATAAAGGAGTTTGTCCTTGGAGCTAGTTTTTCTAACCTCTTGAAAACTCAACAGATGGTCAACTCCGACTTCGTGACCACACTCGTAGCTGCGTACCATAATCCCGACCAAGTGGCGCATCCCACTAGGCGTGATCTGAGCAACAACATGGTTAGTCCTCCATAAGAAGTCAAGAATAGCACCAGGGATCGGGAACCACAGGAATCACGCATAAAAGTATGCTTCATACAGAGTGAAGTAGCCCTGTGGAGGATGATCTATCCGTGCATCTTAGCAAGGAACGACTAGCTCGACTCCGTCGGGAAAACCAAAGCAAGCATTGAGGGAATCCAAAGGTTTCGGAGTTGACATGGTGGATCCAGGCGGATGGTGTTCTCTCTGCTTCACTCTCGGCTTCTTGGCAACCGGACGAAAAGCGATCTCATCAGTAACCTCATCAACCACGACTAGAGCGTCAGAGTAGACCGGTCTCGACAAACTACCAGTGTCGGATGCTAGCAAAAGAACCATTCTCCTTCCGAGAAGGAAGGGATCAGCGATCATTTCTCCAGAATCGTCTAAGTTTGAAATAGCCTCTGTGATGTCCTTCGCGAGCAAACAGTCAAGCTGCGACTTGAAGGACATCCTTCTGAGTTCAGCTTTCCGCTGTACCAAAGATCAACTATCCGAATCAATTTCGCTCCACAAAGCCAGAATTGCTACCGAGTCCTTGAACCACTGAGTCGCAAAAATAAAATAAAATAAAATAAAATAAAATAAAAAGGGCCGAGTCAACTCAGTGAGTCAACTCGGCCGAGTCAACTCACTGAGTCAACTCGTCAGCTCTCGAACGACAGTTTCAGTCACCGATCTCGCCTCGCCTAGCCATCAACGACCATCGCCTCGCCTCGCCCGGAGGCGAATATCTCTCTCCTTGCCGCGGATCTTTCTCTCTCTCTCTTTGCCGCGAACCTCTTTTTCTCCTTTCCGCGGATCTCTCTCTCTCCCTGCTGTGTCGAGCTGGGACGGCGATGGCGATGGCGATGATGACGGCGACGGGCGGAGATGATGACACCGGAGAGAGATGACGGCAAAAGAGAAGATCGGAGGAGGGAGCGACGGGAGATCGAAAAAAAAAAAAAACCTTGTGCTTAGGGAAAAAGTGATTTGGTGAAAAATAACTCAAGGGAAGCAGACTTATTTATACCTCGAGAATTTCCCAAAATCACTTTGTTTTTGGAAAAATTTCTAAAATTTTCCAGCAGGCCTCAAAGCCCATTAACGCAACAAGACCATCAACCTCCTCAGTCTCCTAAGACAATGAAAAAGAAAACAAGCCCAGGAAAACACGCAGACATCAGCTCGACGCGGAATAACAAGAACTTCCCGAGTTCGATGACAAGACGTCCACGCCTGGTAACTTCGCAGTCTAACATATCGATCTCAGTCTCCAGAAACTTTTACCTTGGCATCATCATAACTCGATACTACCAAGCTGGAGGGCTAACTCTTGGGGTCCTATGAAACGACCCGACCCAAAAATTTAAAAATTTTCTAATTAAAAACCCGGATTATCATTATCCCAAACGATAATCCTCAACGGTCCAATCAAACATGCGGAATACATAACAATTAATCAACTCGACAACACAACAATTTTAACGAATCCCATACTTCATTAAATTACTAACCAATTCAATCCAACAACCAATATCCAATAACACTAACACAGGGTTCCAGAATTTACTAGCAACCTAGCAATTCTATAAACAACACTAATTGAGACCCTAAATCATCTCTTCTTCCTCGCCACGATTCCACGATCACATTTTCTCTTTACCTGCAACACATGGCAAAAAGAGTTGTGTGAGTATTATCAAAAATACTCAGCGACGCGGTCATCCCGTCTATGGGTTATTTAAGTATAGACATAACAATCAATAAAATACCAGGATGAGCATACAAACAAACAACAAGAACAACCAACACGAACAAGTACAGGGACTCTGTGTCGATCGACACAACGTGTCGATCGGCATGACTCTGTACTATGTCGATCGACACACCACCCTGGTGTCGATCGACACGACCACCCAGAATCGAGCCTATCCTCTCGTGGCTCGAATCCGTCGCGATTCATCGAGTCACCTGCACAATTCCAATCGCAGAACACACGAAAACAACAAACAACCGCATTCCATCAATTCCTATGCCCACACAACCCACGATCACGCACTCACCTCGAAGAATCGAAATGAGAATGGGACCAACGGTTACAAAACGACTCGCACACGACGAACCACTGGTCCAAAACCAAAACGAATGACTGTTCTGGAAACTAGACAGACACAGCTACGCGTCGGTATGCGGATCGGCTCAAGAATCCTTCTGGTTCGATCGGAAATCAAACAGCCATAACTCGAAGAATAATCAACGAAAAGACGAAACGTTTTCGCCTACATCAAGAGCAGAGATCGGAGAACTTACCCACCAAGTGTCACCCCAATCCTCCTCGAATTACCCAGCCGTTTGCCCTCTCAAACTTCCGAACAGAAGCTGTCCTTCACCCTCAACACACACAACTCACAACCTCTCTTGATTCTCTCTCAAATCCTCCTGTTCTTCTCAACAAAACGCGGCCAAACCTCCTGTTTCTGCCTTATATATCGAACCCTAGGATTCCCTAAACCGGCCCACCAAAACCGGATAATTAAATCGAACCTGTCGGTCCAATTTCAAACCGTGTCGATCGATATACACCTCTGTGTCGATCGACACACCCACCTAAATTCCACTTTTTGGTTCACGGGTGTTACAATTCTCCCCCACTAACACGGATTCGACCTTGAATCCTGTGACACCGTCGCACTATGGTCACAAATACCGGACCCGAACCCGGCTGACCCTTCGAGATCACACTCGAACCACATAACCCCGTCTCACTAAAGTTCGCACTTCCGTCTAAAACCCGACCAGATTTCCCCGAAATATCCACGATGCAACGTCCCCTGGTCCCAATCAGGGCTGCCCGATTGACCGCCCAACAATCAAACAAGAACATGCACGACCAACCGTTGACCCCGAATTGGACCAAATGATTGCACAACAGTCAAACAAGAACATGTACGACCAACGGCGTTATATATATTACCAGGGTTGTCCGAACCTGGTTCCACACGTTAGCAAAGAACCTTAGATTCGACATCCAATCCCCTCTCTTGACCCTCGGTCAACACCACTCGAGATCACACCTGATCCCCGAGCTCTACCAGGCTCATACTAGCCCCACTGCACCGTCTCACCACGGCTGCAATCCTGACCCGACCTGGTCAGCACCACCTGAGATCCACTCCCGATCCCTGAAATTCATCCAGTCTCATGCTTACAACCACATTACATATACTATTGCTCATACTCATATCTATATACAACACTCCGCTCTCAGGATCGTCACCCCTTGAGCTCTCGAAGTATATCATACCCCTCCACCATCAGGACCGCCGCCCATCCGGTTCTCGGTATGCTCCAGCTCCTCTCACGCTCAGGACACACAGTCAGTCAAGCTCGGCTGCAGAGGAATCACACATCCCCTGGAGAGGCTTCGGCCCCTCAAAGTATATGCAAGGGAACTACTTCCCCTGGAGAGAACATCACTGTCCCCTCAAGTATACCCAGGAGACCCACGATCCCCTGGGGCAATCACTCTGTAACATGCATCTTAGGCACCTGTTGACTAAAATCACCTGTCGTGGCCATACGAAACCCCCCAACCACCAGGGTGTCTCACAGAGTCCCTGGAAAAGATGATTCTAACTCACATAAAACCTCTTTTCCAGACCCCCCTAGGAAATAGACAAGTTCTAACGCGCGTAGAGTTTACATTTCCCGCCACTCCTGGAACATGTACAATCTCATTTTAAGCTACTCCTGGAACATGAACGATCTTACATTTCCAGCCACTCTTGGAACATGAACGATCTCATTTCTAGTCACTCCTAGAACATGAACTGTCTCATTTCCAGCCACTCCTGGAACATGAGCAACCTCTAAGGCGCGTAAAACTTCTATTCCTAGCCATCCTAGCCGATAGGCAAGCTCTAACTCACATAGAACTTGTACTGCTAGATAATCCTCCTAGAACATGGACAGCTCTAACTCACATAGAACTTCCATTTCTAGCCTCCCTAGCCGATAGACAAATTCCAACTCACATGGAACTCTATCGCTAGCCTCCACATGACATACTAGTCATCACAATCCATGATATCACCCGTCATACCAATACAAGATGCACCCGTCAATCTCATAAAATACACGTCTTAACGCACATTTAATAAGGCAACTCATCTTATTAAATCTTCAAAATGTATACTCGTTACAACACAACAAAATACAATATCACAACATAGCAATATGCTAATACAGACTCTGAAAACCAGAAAAAGAGCTCAAGCCACCGCTTGCTTCTCGAACCACTTCGAGAACTTCGTCTTCATCAATGCCTCTGGTTCCCAAGTCTCCTCCTCAATACCGTCACAGTCCCACATGACTCTCACCAACGGTATACTCTTCCGGCGCAGCACCTTGATCCTCCTCTCGAGAATCCTCACAGGCCTCGCCGCCAACGTCATGTTGGGCTGAAGAACCTCCAGAATCCTCGCCAACACCTCCTCAGACTCATGCAGACACTTCCGTAGCATCGAAACATGGAAGACCTTGTGAAAAGCCTTCATACTCTGAGGTAACTCCAATCTATAAGCTACCGGTCCGACCCGCTCCACCACTCTGAACGGACCCATAAACCTCGGACTCAGCTTATTCTCTGAAATGGATCTGTTAGGACCCTTCAACATAGCTGCCTTGAGATATACCATATCTCCCAGCTCAAACTCCAACTCCTTCCGCCTCTTATCGGCGTAACTCTTCTACCGATCTTGAGCCTCTCTCATGTTCAGCCTCAAGACACGAATCTCCTCCGTCATATTCTGAACAAAGTCTGCACCAAACATGCTCATCTCCCCCACTTGAGTCCAGCATAATGGTGTCCTACACGGCCTCCCATACAGAGCCTCATATGGAGCCATCCCAATACTCGCCTGATAGCTGTTGTTGTACGCAAACTCTACCAGGTTCAGATGATCCGCCCAATAACCACCATAATCAAGTACACACATCCTCAGCAAAACCTCCAATGTCTGAATCGTCCTCTCAGACTGCCCATCCGTGTGAGGATGATACGCGGTACTCATATGCACTTTAGTGCCCATCTCAGACTGAAAAGCTCTCCAGAACTCTGAAGTAAACCTCGGATCCCTGTCTGACACAATACTTGCTGGCACCCCGTGCAACCTCATTATCTCACACACATACTTCCTAGCCGACACCACCGCTCCGTCGGTCTTTTTGACGGCCAGAAAATGTGCTGACTTGGTCAGACGATCCACAATAACCCATATCGCATCATATGCCCGCGACACTGGCAGTCCTGTCATGAAATCCATCGTGATCATATCCCACTTCCACTCCGGAATAGGTAAACTCTGCAATAACCCGCTCGGGACCTGATGCTCAGCCTTCACCAGCTGACACACGTTGCACGCTGCAACCCAGCTAGCTACATCCCTCTTCATCCCAACCCAGTGATAATACCGTTTTAAGTCACGGTACATCTTGGTCGCTCCAAGATGAATCGATAACATGCTCGAATGAGCCTCCCTCAGGATCTCCCGCCTCAGATCCTCATCCTTGGGTACACAAACTCGCCCGTTCACCAGTATCATCCCACTCGCTGAGACCACATACTCTGAACCGGCTGCCTTAGAAGCATCAATCAATCCCTGATCTTTCTCCTGAGAAACTCGAATCCTGCTCAACAAATCTGCCTGGTTAGGTGTCTCTAACCCCAATGGCTCCTGTGAAATTACACATAATCTCAACGTACTGATCTCGCTTACTAGAGCCTCCATATCGCGCTCCTGATCTGAAGCTACTCTCTTCCGACTCAATGCATCTGCAACTAGATTAGCCTTACCCGGATGGTACCCAATCTCCAGGTCATAGTCTGCCACTAACTCCATCGAGCGCCTGTGTCTCTGGTTCAGCTCCGGCTGAGTGAAGAAATACTTCAAACTCTTATGGTCTGTGAATACCTGCACCTTCCCGTCATACAGATAAGACCTCCAAATCTTAAGTGCAAAGATAACTGCAGCCAACTCCAAATCGTGGGTAGGGTATTTGCACTCATGCTTCCTCAACTGCCTTGAGGCATATGCAATCACCTTACCCTGCTGCATCAGTACACAACCCAGAACAACTCCTGAAGCGTCTGTATACACCACATAAGGCTCACCCGGCTTAGGTAACGCCAAAATCGGTGTACTAGTCAGCATCTCCTTCAGCTTCCCGAAACTCTCCTCGCAAGCTGAAGACCACACAAACGGAACATCCTTCCCTGTCAGCTTCGTCGTCGACTGCGCCATACTCGCAAATCCCTTGACGAACCTCCGGTAATAACCCGCCAACCAAAGAAAACTCCTGATCTCGGTGGCCCTCCTCGGCCTAGGCCAACCTCTGATAGCCTCAATCTTAGCCGGATCCACAGACACCCCCTCTGCAGACACCACATGGCCAAGAAAACTCATCTCTCGTTGCCAGAAACTGCACTTACTCAACTTCGCATACAGCTTCTGCTCCCGCAGCTTCTCCAGAACCAACCTCAAATGTACCTCGTGCTCCTCAGGACTTTTCGAATACTCTAAAATATCATCAATGAAGATGATCACGAACACATCCAGATACTCCTGGAATACCTCGTTCATTAACAGCATGAACGCTGCTGGCGCATTCGTCAACCCGAATGGAATCACCACAAACTCGTAGTGCCCATACCTCGTCCTGAAAGCCGTCTTCCTGACATCCGCCTTGTCAATAGGAATCTGATGGTATCCCGAAGCTAAATCAATCTTGGAGAACCAAGTAGCCCCTCGCAACTAATCCAACAACTCATCAATCCGCGGTAGAGGATACCTGTTCTTCACAGTGACTCCGTTAAGCCCCCGGTAATCGATGCACAACCGGAAACTCCCATCCTTCTTCTTCACAAACACCACCGGTGCTCCCCACGGTGAAACACTAAGCCGGATGAAACTCTTACCCAACTGATCATCCAGCTGTTTCTTCAGCTCTGCCATCTCTGCTGGAGCCATACGGTAAGGCGCCTTGGATATAAGCATCGTCCCGGGTTCCAACTCAATCGTAAATAGATCCGACCGCGACGGTGGCAATCCCAACAACGACTGAAATATGTCATGGAAATCCCGAACAACCCGAATATCCCCAACTGCAACCTCTCCAAACGTCTCCGGCATCACTATTGTCGTTAGATACGCATCACAGCCCTTCTCAATCAGATGTTCGGCCTGTATTGCTGAAATCACGAGACTCCCAGAAGTCGGTTTCACACCCTGAAACACCAACCTTCCTGTCACCCCGCTCGAACACAACACGTCCTCGATGACAGTCCAGATGGACTCTGTACCGATCCAACCAATCCATACCCAAGATAACATCATACAGCTCCATTGGACAAATGACCAGGTCTGCTGGCATCGACTCTCCTGCCACCAGAACATCCACACCACGAGCCTGCCCGAAAGTAGCCAACGTCCTACCACCAGCAACCTTGATTACTCCTGGCTGCTCCCCGGAATCGCTCTGGATCCCGCTACCCTCCGCATACTCCAGAGTAATAAAGCTATTCATAGCTCCCGAACCACCCTGACCTCCCTGGCTCGGGCCTGAGGTGCTCTCCCACTTCCTCTTCTGACCCTGAGCAGGCTTGCCGCCCCTGCTCGAACCCGACTGCTGCCTTCTCTGCTGCACCGGTGGACTAACCACCACAGCCTGTTCCTTGATATCCTCCTCGATCGCAGCAGCCGTCTCTACCAACTCTGCCCTCATGGCGAACTTACTCGCCCTACAGCGAGTCCTCAGATCAGCTCGAAGTCCCCCGAGGAACCTCCTCACCTGGGCCTGCTTGCCCTCCATGCCCTTTCCAGCATGTACCAACAGCCGACTGAACTCCAAATCGAACTCTCTCACAGTCCGACCTCCCTGAGTCAGGTTCAGAAACCTCGACTCCATCCTATCCACCGCCTCCTGCGGAAATACTTGGCGTTAAACTCTTCCAAGAAATCCTCCCAGACCATCTCGGCCTGCACCCGCTTAGTCTCAACGCCTCTCCACCAGAGATGCGCATCACCATCCCAATAGTGCACCGCTAGGTCTACTCTGTATCCCTCTGGACACCTGATCGAGCGAAAGTTACGCTCCAATCTCCGCCGCCACTCATCGGCCTCCTCAGGCTTGGCACCACCCGAGAAAAACCCGGTGCCAATCCTTTGCATCTGCTTCATCATCCTCAGGTAGGATGGAAGCTCCTCCGCAACCGCCACACCCGGCTGGACAGCAGCCACTACCGGCTGAACCCCAGCCACCTCTGGCTGCACACCAGCCCGACCTGGCTGAACTCCCGGAGCCTGACCCGGAGCCGGTACCCCACCTGGTAACCGCTCCGGAATCAACTGTAGCAAACCCGCCAGACGATCATCTCGGTCTTGGGCCACACCTGCGGGAGCACCCCCACCCGGGCCCCCCCCCGCATCAACAACTACACCGGGACCCACACTGGCCCCACCAGCCCTCACGCTGGCACCCGCAGCAGTCACACCCACAGACCCCTCCTGAAACGCCTGCGAGTCTGCCACCTGCTCCTGCGTGGTCTCCTGGGCCACACTCGCGGCATCAGACTCAACCTGCAGTCCTCGCCCGCGCCCACCTCGACCACCTCGGCCCCCACGGCCCCCACGACCTCTGCCTCTAGCACCTCTAGCCATAACTTTGCACTCACAGCAGATTACTAAGTACTAGAACAAAAACAGAAATCATACAACACTTACCGTGGAATCTCATTGAAGGCTCGGAAGAGATGATCTAGGACTTCATACCCACATAACAATCAATTGAGTAAATCACATAATCAATTAAATGTACCCGCCCTAGAACCGCTAGGGCTCTGATACCAAACTGAAACGACCCGACCCAAAAATTTAAAAATTTTCTAATTAAAAACCCGGATTATCATTATCACAAACGATAATCCTCAACGGTCCAATCAAACATGCGGAATACATAACAATTTATCAACTCGACAACACAACAATTTTAACGAATCGCATACTTCATTAAATTACTAACCAATTCAATCCAACAACCAATATCCAATAACACTAACACAGGGTTCCAGAATTTACTAGCAACCTAGCAATTCTATAAACAACACTAATTGAGACCCTAAATCATCTCTTCTTCCTCGCCACGATTCCACGATCACATTTTCTCTTTACCTGCAACACATGGCAAAAAGAGTTGCGTGAGTATTATCACAAATACTCAGCGACGCGGTCATCCCGTCTACGGGTTATTTAAGTATAGACATAACAATCAATAAAATACCAGGATGAGCATACAAGCAAACAACAAGAACAACCAACACGAACAAGTACAGGGACTCTGTGTCGATCGACACAACCTCTAGGTGTCGATCGGCATGACTCTGTACTGCATCGATCGACACACCACCCTGGTGTCGATCGACACAACCACCCAGAATCGAGCCTATCCTCTCGTGTCTCGAATCCGTCGCGATTCATCGAGTCACCTGCACAATTCCAACCACAGAACACACGAAAACAACATACAACTGCATTCCATCAATTCCTATGCCCACACAACCACGATCACGCACTCACCTCGAAGAATCCAAATGAGAATGGGACCAACGGTTACAAAACGACTCGCACGTGACGAACCACTGGTCCAAAACCAAAATGGATGACTGGTCTGGAAACTAGACAGACACAGCTACGCGTCGGTATACGGATCGCCTCCAGAATCCTTCTGGTTTGATCGAAAATCAACCCCGAAGCCGACTGATCGCAGACAACCTATCTGCACAGATCCATCGAGTTCAAACAGCCATAACTCGAAGAATAATCAACAAAAAGACAAACCGTTTTCGCCTACATCAAGAGCAGAGATCGGAGAACTTACCCACCAAGTTTCACCCCAATCCTCCTCGAATTACCCAGCCGTTTGCCCTCTCAAACTTCCGAACAGAAGCTGTCCTTCACCCTCAACACACACAACTCACAACCTCTCTTGATTCTCTCTCAAATCCTCCTATTCTTCTAAAAAAAAACGCGGCCAAACCTCCTGTTTCTGCCTTATATATCGAACCCTAGGATTCCCTAAACCGGCCCACCAAAACTAGACAATTAAATCGAACCTGTCGGCCCAATTTCAACCCGTGTCGATCGACATACACCTCTGTGTTGATCGACACACCCACCAAAATTCCACTTTTTGGTTCACGGGTGTTACATCCTATGTTGCATGGAAACGTGGATGAAGGTGTGTTTCCGTTTCCGAAACGTTTCGGAAATGGAAACGCGATGGAAATGCGATGGAAACGCGTTTCCTAAATATTCTGATTTGGAAACGTGTTTCCAAAGTTGGAAACGCGGCCGGAAACGTGTTTCCGAAATTGAAAACGCGAATTTTGGTTTTTGAAGCAAATTTAATAAATATTTGGAAAATATAGGGATTTGTTTGTTATTTTTAATAAGTTTTAAAACCTAATTATTAAACACAAATACATTATTTTTCTCTAATCGTCACCGTAACCTAAAAACGTAGAAGAATCAAATAGATAAACAAGGTATTTTTTCTAATTACAGTAGATTTGTTATTGATTATTGAAATTGTGAAGTCGTATATAAAAACGAAATGTTTTTTGTTCGAGTCGTATTAAATTTGTGTTGTTTCAAATATTTTAAAACTATTGATAATTTTTGTTTCATGATATATATATATATATATATACACGTTTTCAAAACGTTTCCGTTTCCTATTTTTTAAAAAAAAATCATTTTCGCGTTTCCTAACGTTTCGCTTCCACGTTTCCGTTTCCGTTTCCATGCAGCTTAGTTGGGGTCAGATTTCACCCCTATGAGATCGATATAGCGACGAGGTTAACTCCGCAATGTCCTGACGAATTCACAACAAGTCTACAAAAGCCCAGTCTGAATCTAGACCCAAAATGACATTAAGCCCATAAGCAAATAGGCTTAATGGAATAATGGGCATAAATTAGATTTATTGCTTAATGGGCCAAACCCATTTTATTAGCTGGCCTATTTTAGATATTTCACTATATATAGCTCATTGTACTCATCCAAAAAAGGGATCGAAACATTCTACAGAAAACAACTCTTGTAACAGCTTTCTAAACAGCTAATAAAACTCTCTTGAGATCTTATCGTCTGGTGGCTTATCGCACATCTTTGCAAACTCTAGAAACATTACTTAAATATTAATTGGGGAGAATCTACCCTCCACAATTGTTTTTTAAGAAATTTGTCATGTCATAATAAAAGTGTTGTCATGTCATATTTATTTGGTAATCTTCACAAAATCATTTTCCAAATAATATATAAAAAATGATTTGCTTGTGTTAATATATTCCTAAAATGTTTGTAAGCTTTGCGGATCGTAACAAATCATAACTTTGTTACACATAATTAAAATATTTTATAATATTTTGTTATCAATTTTTTTTTTTTGTAAAATCTTACTACTTTTGTAAAAGGCAAAAGGTTTCACGTTTCACACTTCCATTCCAAATTCTGAACATTCTTTGAAAATTTGAAGATATGAGTAGGAGAAATAGTTCCATTTACAAATCTAAAGGCGTTCGATCAATTTTTTTTTAAAATTACTTTTTATCTTTGATGGAAATCTCTGTATATACATAAGATTAGTTTAATTGCACTATTCTACATTATCAGATTTTAATATTGTCTTCTTAAAAGTCATTTGAATTGTTGATTCCTAAAATAATAATAAAAAGGTCGTTGATGGAAATCTCTTTGTGGCCGATTCTCTAAAATAATCTTTGGGTGTTAATATTTCTCAGTTTCTTTCTCTCTCTTCAAACACTGTAGATTTTCTCTCAAACTCGAAGCTTGTAGAACATTTGGGAGTTTTCTTTCCGGCGTCCGGCGTTGCCTGCATCGTGTATAGTTTAGCTGCTAGTTGTCATATATATATATGTACTAGGTACGAATATTTCGGCTAGTTCCGGTTTGGTCTCCGTCTTCGTTCTGGTGTTTTAATCTTAGTCTGATCCTTTTGTTGTTCTCACCGCTTTCGGCTTCAAGTCTTTCTGATAACTTCATTGTCTCGTGGAGTAATATCTTCATCGCGTTTCCTGATGTCTCTTGAAGTAGGAGCAAGGAATTTAACAGATCACATCAACTTGGGTGTGACGATGGTGAAGCTTCCACGGTGATGGAGTCTTGAAGGGAGATTCATGAGTGATGTTAGTATTCAGATCCGGTTAACTCAGCTATTTTAAAGATTAGACTTTTGATTGACAGAGGGAAAGCAACATCTCAGCGCTGCTCCGGTTGTTTGATGGTCGCCGGCGAGTTCTTGGGAAGAAGATCAGCGATCAATAATTTTCGACTTGGGCTGGGTTGGGCTTTTGTATCTTTTTTTCAGACTTTAGCCTTTTGGGCTTTTATAAAATTTGGCCGACAAAAAAAAAAAATCTTTGGATTTTATTAAATATAGTGGAGGAGGAGGCTAGGTTGGGCCAATGATTAGTGGGTTAACTATTGTGTTAAAAAAATATGGCCCATTTTGTCACCAAAATTATTGAGTGGATTTATTTAATTAGTTTTGATTGGACTAAATTAGTGAGACATTTGATCAATCTTGTCATATCATATTTAAGAAAATATCATATCATATTAAAATTAGTGAGAAAACGAATGTAATAATGACACTTAAGCAAATTTAAAAAAATCTCTTCCCAATTAATATAGTTAATATAGAATGGATACTTCCTCCTGACCATTTCATAAACTGTATTAGAATTTTTTGTTTGTTTCACTTTGTTAATTTTCAGTTTTCTATCTATTGTCGTATTGATTTCTCATTTTCACTTTTCAAAAGAAAATTTGAAACTTATAACGCTATTGGAAATAACCTTAGAACATCATTAAAAGGGAGAATCTCCACCGATTTTTTACATAGTATTTTAATAGTTTTTATTTAATTTAATTATTTATTTAAATATTAAATTATTAAATAAATGATTAACCAATCTTGTAAAAACACGTGGCAACTAAATTTCTTCAACAGTGAAGAAATTTCTTCAACAGTGAAGAACAGTTTTTTATATTTTTTTTTTAGAAAACAGTTTCTTATATAAGAAGCGTATCTCCTCCTTTTTTTATTTTCTTATTTTTTTATTATCTAACAACTATCTAATAGACCTATTGAGATAAACTTGTTTATATTAAAAGTATTTTTTTATTATCTTCAACAGTATTTTCTTTATATTAAAAGCCACAAACTCATCAAGTGGTGATTAGAGATAGACACAAGACAGATATCTTCAAAATTTGAACTATATGTTATCCGATTCGATTCTACCAGATATTTAATAAATAATACTCTTATTCGATCTGTAAAAAACGAGTACTCTATACAACGGATAGCCGATAAAAATTTGTTGATCTACCGGATGCCCGATCCTTTACTTTTACCCTTATAACATAGTTTATTTATAATTAAAGTTAAACAAATTATATACCAAATAAATGAAATAGTTTTTCAGGAAATGAAAAAAATCTCTTAATAGACAACAGATAGTTCACAAAATATAATATTATAAATTTCAAAACTTAAAACTTATAATCCATCATCTCCAAAATTATCGATGACAATTCAAATACACAAAAATTGATGTTGTGAGTATTTATACTATAATGTATATTTTATAACTAAGTTTATCAAATATTAGTGATATAAATGCGAATATTTACTAGTCGGGTAGCAAATCGAGTACGAAGACGAGTAGTGAAAAAAAATTGATACTTTTTACCCGATTCTTATCCGCATGTATCAAAATTAAAGTATCCTTTATCCGATTCGAACGTTACGAGTATCCTATTTTTTGAGACGAGTACGAACCGGGTAACGGATAAAAGACTGGTAATAGATATCTGTGCCCAGCCCTAGTGGTGATGAGTGGTTATAAACAGTACTCTAAAAATAAGGGTTCTTTACATTTTAACAAATGCAATATGTTTTTATGTTTAGTCAACATCGCAACGTGAAAAATGATGGAGTGGCACAAATTATTGTCTGCAATCTAAATTTCTATTTGTTTGCAGTCATCAATCATAGTTGAATTCATTTTTCTAATAACCAAACTTTTGCATCCAATTTTTTTCTAGCGTGAATGGTAAAGTGTAGAGTAAATTGGCGAAAAATTATGGAGTAAAAGATAGGTAAGATACTCCTTCCATTTCAAATTATAAGTTGTTTTGGCTAAAATTACGAATATTAAGAAACTATTTTTTTTCTAATAAGTATCATCTTATATATACTAAAAATAATTTAACCAATGAAAAAACGACTAAAATATTATTGGTCATACAATAGTCAATAAAATTAAAAAGTACCTAATATTATCAAAACAATTTATATTTTGAAACATAAAAAAATCTCTTAAACAATTTATATTTTAAAACGAAGGGAGTATATAAAATGAAGGTTTTATTACTCTAACTATTTACTTCTCTTCTAATTTCTTACCACTTTTAGCGTAAATGAGATAAAAAAAATTTATTATATTTTTTTCTTCCCGCTTGACTGGTACAATAACAGCTGAATTCAAAGTAGAAAAAAGTTTCAGCCAATTTTACTACTCTAACTATGCTATACAATCAGAGTAATTTACAGGTACGAAATGCAACTTGAATATGTAGCCGTACGACCCGTGTTTTTTTTTGTTTTTTAAAACATTTTTCTATTAAAAACAAGAGTGCAAATAATACAAAGCCATATTGGCCCATTTGGCTAAGTAGCTTTTTACATAATATTAAAAACCCAAAACGAATCAAGTTATTAAAGCCCATACACTAGTTGTTGAAGCCCAAACTGAAAACCAGATTTTGTGATTGAGATCGAGACAAGATCAAGTAGGAGTCGCCGGCTAGCGATCGCCGTCGGAGAAATCAAGAGTTGATGGAGGAAGGATTACTTGGTGGAGAACCAGTACTGGATCATTGTCGAGCACACCACCGGATTTGAAGATCTTAGACTAGAGATGTGATTCCTCACCAACCGATCAATCCCTTTGGTGATGATAGAAACATATTTGGAAGTTTGTCGATGTAGGCGATTGTTACGCTCTTGCCAGATGAGATACAGAGTAGCTTGCCAAGCAATTAAGAGGAGTTTCTTCATGGGGCGTGGTGGATTGAAAACTTGTAGTTGCTGGAGATTAAGATCCCAATTTCTAAGTCCCTGGAAACCACATCTTCTTGCAATGGCCACCCAAATACACCAACTGTAAGAGCACTCGAAGAATAGATGGTTTCTGGATTCAGGGTAGTTGTTGCATAGGAGGCAATGTACATCAGTTTGCAAACCCCAATTAGCGAATTGATCTCTCGTCGGATTCCTATTTGGAATTGTGAGCCAAGTAAAAGTTTTATGCTTTGGCACTCCTCCCGAGAACCACACTTCTCTACTCCAAGATACTCGAGGTCTATGTTCCTTTAAGAGATTGTATATTTCACTTGTGCAGTATCATCTCCTTTTGGTTCCATTTGGCCACCATTCAAACTCATCTTGGGAATTAGTGATTTCAATTGAAGAGATGAAAGTTTGTATCTTAACCTGTGTTTCTGAACTTGCAGGAGGTAAGACCCATCCTCCATTGTCCCAGAGCTCTGCAAGTGTCATCTCCAAGGGGATTCCTATGTTAACTGAACCCTCAGCTACCATTAGCTGCCTGATGTTCCCATATGGAGACCAGTTGCTGGACCAGAAATAGCAGCGTTTACCATCCACAAGTAAGCCATTTCCCTTAATTGTAGCAGTTCATTTGCCATCCATGAGTTTTTCCTTTTTGTATTAATGACCCAGATATTATTCAGATTTTCTTCAAGAACCTCAGTGATGTACCAGTTACTCCAAATGGAACCAGGGAGGAAGAGGAGCATCCAAATTAGCTTTATAGCACTTGCTGTATTCCAGACCACTAAGTTTTTCAGACCCAAACCTCCTTTTCTTTGCTGAATGTAAGAGTTTCCCAAGCCACCTTAGCTGAAGCTTGACTGTCTATTTTTCCTTGCCATAGGAACCTAGAACAGAGAGAATCAATTGTAGAGAGACAGCTCTTTGGTAGAATGAAAGTACTTTGCCAGAAATTTGTGATGCCAGAAATGACTGAAGAGATTAGTTGTAGCCTTCCAGCAAAAGAGAGAGATCTGACAGTCCAGGAGTACAGCTTTAGATTTGATTGACTGGATGAGAGTAGAGCATTGTTCCATGTTTATCTTCCTAGTGCAAAAAGGCACACCTAGATAACGGATAGGTAAACTACCAGAGGATAGGTTGGTTGTTGATTTAATCAACGAAACTTTGTCATCTCTCAACCCAGCCGTGAATAAACAAATTTTTTGTATACTCATAGCCAATCCTGATCTTTTTTTTAACACTTGCAGGACATTGGCCACCGAATTAGCAGAACCATCTGTGAAGATGAGTAGATCATTTGCAAAGTACTGATTCTGACTTATTTATGATGGTAATTGAATTTCTCTTTCATAGCTGCCTTGTTTAGAGCTAGTGATAGGCAGTTCATAGCAAGGACAAATACATATAGAGATAAAAGATCGCCTTTCCGTGCGACCACTGTTGCTAACAAGACGAACATGATCTAGTCGTCCATACAACAAAGCCATATCGAAAGATATTTCTACTGCCCATCGAGAGAACAAGGGACATGATAATGGATAATACATTGAAAAGAAAAATATAATATAATAAATATATTAAAGCACCCAAATCCATTTTTTTGCTTTGTATGACAGATCTTACACGAATGTTACTGCAGCCAAGGCAAAGAACTTGCTACCAATACAAATGTTACTTCTCACTCAGGTGTCCCACAACAAACGTTACAATACGCGAAAAGCGCATTTAGATATCTTACATACACAGACCTCTCAGTCTTTGGGCGGTCGGTCTCAATTGAAACAGATGATTACGGATTCGATTTCTTTTTCTTTTTAACTACTACATATATATACTTATTACATGATAGATGAGATATTTGATAAAGTGGTGAAGTGTTCTTACAAGGTCACCCCCCATTTCTTCTTTTAGACCCCTGCTAGTTGTTTCAGGTACAGTTAGTGTCGTAGCTTGCAAGACCGAGTAATTCTGGCCCCTCCAATCGCGAATTCTTCTCAAAGCTGCAATATTTGTTTCGTGTTATTAGAAGCAATGCTCATGTGCAACTTTGTCAGTTTATATGAAACACCCAATGCAATTGGTATCCGTAACAACGACTACTTAAGAACGCTTTGCTTCACACACATTTCTCCAGAGAAAAGCATTTTGTAATATGGGTGGGTGAGAAAAAAAAAAGCAAAATACAAAATGCAGGAGAAACAATATTAAAAAGAAAAAAACTTGATGGCCAAGTGTAAAAAGAAACTTACTTCTGCAAAGGAATGTGTGCAAAAGGCCCTGTTGTTGGGATTGTTCCACACAAATCATTGCCCGAGACATCACTGAGAAAAGGATGACAAAGAAAAAATGTTTAGAAGTACAAGCATGCAGTCAATAGGTTTGATAAAAGGGTTTGAAAGCTGCTACACCCAGAGAGGAATGACACAGTGTTTAGTCAACAAAAAAGAAAAGCAATACAGAGCTGAAATAGCAGCACTTACACAACTTTAAGGCTTGGGATTGCCGTGAGTTCTCTAGGGATTGGACCAGTTATCCGGTTGTCATTAAGCCGTCTGCCACATAAAACAGTTTCTTAGAGAGCCAAGGTATGAAGAGCTATCACGAAAGAATCAAGTATTGAATCTAATCACATGATGAAGAAAAACAGCCCACATAAAGCATCTTGTTCTTTTACTCAACATTTGATAAACCATCTTGCAATTCTCGAAGATATCTAAACGGCTATATTGTTCGGTGTGTCTGTGTCAGAGTTTGAGAGAAACTTACAAAAAGACTAGAGACTTCAATTTTCCCAAAGAAGTAGGAATCTTCCCAGTAAGATTGTTGTTGTACAGATCCAAGCTGATGAGATTCTTCAGATTTCCAAGTTCGGAAGGTATAGTTCCTTCGATGTTGTTTTTGTAGAGCTCTCTGTGTCAATCATAGGACAAATAAAGTGTTATTAATCTACAGTGTCTATTACGTAATCAATCTCATAGCAGGCAGTTCAGGTGCATTATCTGGTATACAACTTTATTTGCACTATCTATTTACATAAACGCTGACATTTGAAAAAGTAAAATTTTCAGAAAACGAAAGTGAAAAGAGTGATGGCATACAGATACTGCAAATGTTCGAGCTTCCCAAGCTCGGGCGCAAGATGTCCAGAAAGGTTTGAATTACCCAAATCCCTGCAAAGAAATGTAAAGTCAGAGATACGATTTGAGAGCAAAGTACCAAAATTTATATACCAGAAGAAGAAGACAATAAAGCACGAACGATAAGCAATAATTACTCAAGTAGTTGTTCTCTTGATTCATCAAACAGTTCTGAGAGATAATCAGAAGTAATCAAATGCAAAAATCCTCAATTCTTCTAAAAGTGTAAGAACTCACAAAGTAGGGAACAAAAAGTAATCTAAATCAGTAACAAAGCATTGAGACAATAATGAAGTACAAGCCAAATCAAACTGCTTATTATTCTTTCTGAGACTTGCAAGGAATCCAATGACTAGAAAGGTCTACACAGTGCAAAACATGGGAGCTTTAGATTTCCCCTTTTCATACTGGAAAGTTGAGCAAGAAAGTGATTTTTTTTGTTGGTGTGTGTTAATTGCCGTACTCTGCAATTGAAGCTGAGAAAAGGACCATATCATAAACAGTTTCATCATGAACCTTAAAAGAAACCAAATTAAAGTTACTCCACATCATCACAACATACAACCAAATCCCAATTTTGACTTAACATCATCAGATAAAGAGAAAACAAGCATCTAGTGAAGAAGTCGAAAACAAGCATCTAGTGACGAAGTCGAAGCGCCTAATGCGAATAATCAAAGCAATTGTTATAATGAAATTCAAAATTAACAGCTTCAACAAAAGCTCTTAAACATAAATCGAGTGAAACAAAAATATATAAAAAAGCTAACCAAAATTAGAAAACAAGCAAGAATTGATGTCCAAAAATAGACCAGAAATTCCTACGAGAGAGAGTCAATTCTGAGAAAAATGGAGACTGTATCGATAGATTCTAGGCGAATCAAGTTAGGATCTAAGAGAAAAAGAGGATCTTACACTCGAGTAACACGGTTGTCTTGGTTACAGGTGACATGGAACCAGGTACATGGATTAACAAGAGTCGGATCCCAGCTCTGGAGAACACGGTCTGGATCCGACAAACTCCGGCGAAGAGCGTAAAGAGCATCTCCCTCGGAGTTTGCTTCGACAAGGTGAATCAAAGCTAAGGTTAGGGCTAGGGAAGCTGCGAGGAGCTTCCACCGAAAGTTTCGAGACGCCATGTGAGCAATCGGAGGATAAAGAGAGGGAATTGAGTGGAGAGGGAAGGGAACTTTCCGATCAGAGAAATTAGGGTTTGGTTCCTCTTTTTCCCCTCTTTGTTGATGTTGAAGAAATCGATTTATGCTATTGCCGTGGGAAATGACGGAGAGATATACTACTACTACTTTTTGAGGTTTTTTCTTTTCTTTTAAAAACAATTTTTCCTTACCTTTTGAACTTTATGTTTTTTTATATAAAAAATTCTTCTTTAAGGGAATTTTTATTTATTTATTAGTCCCATTATTACAAAGAATATACACCATTCCATGACCATGAGATAAATACATTATTATTACTCGTTCAATAATTTAGCCAATGTCGAATAAAGATGACTCGAATCTTGGTTCTCTAATGTTTTCAACCCATTTTTTTTTATCATCTTGATTTGGTTGAGAAAGTGAATTTTATTACAACACGTTGAAATTTCAACATTGATATTTATTGTCAACAATTTAAATTTGATTTTTAAGAGGAAGAAAAAACAAAACAAAAAAAATCTTGTTTGTTGGTCAAAGAAGTTAAGAGGTTGTGTGGAATTGGTCAAAATTGGAGACTAGAGAGTTCACGCGGAAACAAACAGTAGTTTGTTTGTGCACACACTATTATTCTCGTGATAATTAATATGAAAATATAGATTTAACTTTATAGAAAAATTTGGTACAAATCAATTTTTGATTGATGGAAGATGAGTTTTGTGCACTAACGAAGAAAAAAAGTTGATTAGTGTCAATGATATTCGATTCTGAAGATGGAATCTGATCCGACAAACACACAACACTTAAATGTCGGAATAATAACAACTCCACCTCTTCCTATTAATTAAAACATGACGACAAAAAGGAGCAGATATTGTCTTTTTCTTAAACGGCGTCGTCTCTTCGAAATGGGATTTTAAAAACCGGTTCGGTTCGGCACGAATTTTGTAGACCGGTAGCTTTGATTGTCGGATCTTAAAAATTATGGGCTTAAATAATCGTCGGATTAAATGGGCCAGTCTTTACAAGCCCGCAGATGCATCTTATGTTTTGGTCTTCGCTAGGACCTCAGTAAATTGTGACCCTCTAATTTTGTGTGTTTATTTCTCTATCTTTATAAATTGCATTTCTGATTTAACTATGCTTAAGAATTAAGATTGCATCTTCTTTAAACCACTTGATGTTGGACAATTGCAAGTGATCTTTATCTATAAATACGAATGTGATCCACTCTGCAGTGAACACACAACAAGAAGAAAAGTGATCTTTGAGAAATTGGGTTGATGTTGGAAAACTGCATCAAGTCTTTAAGTATGTGGCATTGTGGTTTGTTTCTATCCGCTAGAGTATTGTTTCTTGTGGACGAAGAAAGCTTTACAATTTGTTTATTAGGGTTTGAGAAATGAGAGGATGATATTTTATGTACCCAAAAATAGTTCCTTTATTCACGTTCTCTCTCTCTCTCTACCATTATTCAACAACATACATTGTTTTGAACATTTCCTCTGCATCAATTTGGTATGTTTTAATGTTTAGAAGAAAACTAACATGACAAGTTCAGGCGTCTCACTAACAAAAACGTCCAATTATTTTATTATTTCATTTTGATTTAGTATCTTCTTTTGTTTAATATTCAAATCATTAATACCCCAAAAATAGTAAATCCAAAGAGCTTTCAAATTCTTTTTGGTTTTTGAAAAAAACATATATGAAAGTTCCGCAATTATCTCCTCTTTTACGAAACAGCTTCTTCGTCTTCTCCCTCAAATTCTCTTTCACATTCGTCTACTTCTGATGGATCTCTGCTTTGATCGTTTCTTGTCACGATCCCACTCTTTGGCTTATGTTTGATCCATACATTTCACCATTTGCGAACCAATCATGTGTCTGTAAATCTCGTTTTAATCTTCTTCGTTGAGGAAAACAGAGAGATAATGGGGGTCGTTTCTAGGACCGTTTTCCCTGTATGCGAAAGCTTGTGTTGCTTTTGTCCGGCTTTGAGAGCCAGATCGAGACATCCCGTCAAGAGATATAAACATCTCCTCGCTGATATCTTCCCTCGATCCTTGGTTTGCTCTCTCTTTGAAGCTTTTTTTCTTTCTTAATGCACATACATAATGACTCTGTGAATGAATCTCTGTTTTTAAGATGATATTTTGATTCGTCCTACGTGTAGGATGAGCAACCCAATGATCGAAAAATCGGTAAATTGTGTGAATATGCTGCGAAAAACCCTCTTCGTATCCCTAAGGTTGAATTCTTCCACAATCTTTGATATTTGGGATTTAGTTTTTTATCTTCAGTTTTTAAAAGGAATGATTCCATATACTGTTTTCAGATTACAACCTCTCTTGAACAAAGGTGTTACAGGGAATTGAGAATGGAGCAATTTCACTCTGTGAAGATTGTAATGTGTATCTACAAGAAGCTCTTGGTTGCATGTAATGAACAAATGTATGCTCTGTTTTTACTATTCAACAAATTGGTTATGATATTTATTTTTGGCCTTTTCTAATGAAATTATGTTCTTTACAGGTCGTTGTTTGCTAGTAGCTACCTTGGTCTCATTCATATTCTTCTCGATCAAACTAGGCATGACGAGATGCGCATTTTAGGTTGTGAAGCTCTCTATGATTTTGTTACCAATCAGGTGGATAACTCTTGCCAATTTTACTTTTATCTTCATAAATAGAAAAAATCAGATTTTTGGGGTTTCAAAGTTTGACAAAGTTGTGATATTTTCCAGGCAGAGGGTACCTACATGTTTAACTTAGATGGGTTGATCCCAAAAATCTGTCCTTTAGCTCACGAATTAGGAGAAGAAGAAAGGACAACAAATTTGTGTGCTGCTGGGCTACAAGCTCTCTCGTCCTTGGTACACATATCCTCAGTTTGTTAGTTACATTTTTAACTGTTATCTCTAGCATTGAATATGACCCGTAAGTCTTACGATTAAGAGTTGCTAGAAAAGGTATTAATACAATGACTGGATTTTCCACAGGTTTGGTTCATGGGAGAATTTTCACATATCTCAGTAGAATTTGATAATGTAAGTTTGCTCCCTCCGTGTCTATTTTGCATGGATGTTTAGCATGTTGAATAACACTCCCATTTCTTTGTTTCTCTTAATTACTTTCAGGTAGTCTCTGTTGTTTTAGAGAATTATGGAGGCCTCAATCAATCTTCCACTGCTTGGGGAAATCAAGACAACAAGGTTGCTTCTATTGATAAAGAAGTTTCTCCCGCAGAAGCTGAAACAAGGATTTCGTCTTGGACAAAAATGGTGGATGACAGAGGCAAGGCAATTGTATCTGTGTAAACCCTTGTACTCAAGCTTTAGTTTGGCATGCTTGCTTTCTTTATTCCCGGTTTTCCTTTGTCTGATTAAACAAGGTGCAGGGAGGATGCTAAAAACCCCAAGTTTTGGTCGAGGGTTTGTCTTCATAATCTGGCAAAGTTAGCAAAAGAAGCAACAACTGTGAGGCGTGTCCTCGAGTCACTCTTCCGCTACTTTGATTTCAATGAAGTTTGGTCCACTGAGCAGGGTCTTGCTTTATATGTTTTGCAAGACGTACAGTTGTTGATAGAACGATCCGGTTCGTATTGTCTCCATTTGGTTTATTGGTTTTTGGAATTGGTGGTCAGGTTGTAACTAGACTAGTAATTGATGGCAGGGCAAAACACGCACTTCCTGTTGTCCATCCTGATCAAGCATCTTGATCACAAGAATGTTCTAAAGAAGCCTAGGATGCAACTTGACATAGTTTATGTAGCTACTGCACTTGCCCAACAGACTAAAGTTGTTCCATCTGTGGCAATCATTGGTGCCTTGAGTGATATGATTAGGCATCTGAGGAAGAGCATCCATTGTTCACTAGATGATTCTAATCTGGGGAATGAGATGATTCAGTATAATATAAAATTCGAAGCTGCGGTTGAACAATGCCTCGTGCAATTATCCCACAAGGTAACCAAACCCCATGAAGCAGCTATACAGTTTAACTTGCATGAAATGAATAAATCGCTGATAGTCGTCTCTTGAAATTTAGGTAGGAGATGCAGGTCCTATTCTTGACATAATGGCTGTCATGTTGGAAAGCATGTCAAATATTACAGTCATGGCGAGAACACTAATCGCGGCTGTTTTTCGCACAGCACAAATTATAGCAGCTATACCAAATTTATCATATGAAAACAAGGCAAGATGCCTAAAAAGTCTTCAAGTTTCAATATCTCTGTTTTTGTAACCAAAACTGCTAGGGAACAAGAAGATAACATGCAATCTTTTCACAGGCTTTTCCAGATGCACTTTTCCATCAATTGCTTCAAGCTATGGTTTGCGCTGACCACGAATCCAGGATGGGGGCTCACCGTATATTCTCTGTTGTTCTGGTCCCATCTTCTGTTTGTCCAAGTTCAGTTCCCAAGTCTAGAAGGCCTGCTGATATGCAGAGGACATTGTCAAGAACTGTGTCTGTATTTTCTTCTTCAGCTGCACTCTTCAGAAAACTGAATTTGGAGTCGGAAAATGCTGTGGATGATACTGCAAAGATGGAGAGAGTTTCTACACTTCACAGGTCAAAGTCAAAATTCTCAAGAGGTTATAGCATAAAGGAGCATCAACCTACTGAGAGTTTTGACGACGACGAGCCAAAGCAAAACACTAGTTCAGTATTGAACCGGTTAAAGTCAAGTTACAGTCGAACCCAGAGCGTGAAAAAGAACCCGTCATCAATGGTATCAGATCAGAATTCTTCGGGTGGTTCACCAGAGAAACCAGTATGTTTTCACATTTTGGCATAACTAATGAATCTTCAGATTCCTGAGATTTATCATTTGGTCTCAATGCCTTGTAACTGAAACTTTCAGGTGATACCTTTAAGATTAAGCAGCCACCAGATTTGCCTTTTGCTTTCATCGATCTGGGTGCAGTCCTTGTCTCCTCACAACATGCCACAAAATTATGAAGCCATTGCTAATACATTTAGCTTAGTGCTCCTATTTGGACGGACTAAGGTACAGTAGTTAAAAAAAAAAAGCTACACTGGATTCATATTATATACAATAGACATTTCTTATTCTCATTTAGTAACCTACCAGGGTTTGATAAATTTATGTAGCACTCAAGCAATGAGGTCTTGGTCTGGAGTTTTCAGCTAGCATTCTCTTTGCGGAATCTTTCTCTTGGAGGTATAGTCCTGTTATGTTTCTGATGTGTTTGTCTTCTTCTTTTCTTCACAAATTAATTTCTATTGCCAATTTTAGGACCATTGCAGCCATCACGGCGTAGATCTCTCTTCACTCTGGCTACATCCATGATTATTTTCTCAGCAAGAGCCTTCAATATCCCTCCTCTTGTTATTAGCGCGAAAACCGCACTACAGGAGAAAACGGTAGTCAAAAGTTTTCCTACTATGTTCTTGCTCTGCCTCTGTTATATTATATATACATGTTGATAAAATATTTTTCTTGCGTATCAGATAGACCCATTTCTTCAGTTGGTGGAAGATTGCAAGCTAGATGCAGTTTTTTATGGGCAGGCACATCAACCAGAAAAGAGTTATGGATCAAAAGAAGACGATGATGATGCTTTAAAGTCACTTGTTGCTATAGAAGAAACTACTCATCAACAACCTCGGGAACATTACACAGCCATGATAATGAAGTTTCTGGGGAAACTATCAGATGTACTTTGCAAAATATTCATCACTTCTCTTTAGTTATGTACAAAACGTACGTCAGTTTCTTACTTACTGTGTTGTTGATGGGTTTAACTTGCAGCAAGACTCGTCGTCTATAAAGGAGCAGCTAGTTTCAGATTTCATACCTATCGACGGTTGTCCAGTTGGAACGCAGTTGATGGAATCTCCAGCTCAAGTTTACCGTTGTGAAGAAAAAAACAACAAACCACGAGAAATGGTATGAAACATCCACCTTTTATGTCTGAAATTATTATTCTCAACATTAATCTCTGTTTCTTGCAGGGTGAAACTCAGTTGCTTATACCAGAGAATGATACAGTGCCAAGTCCTCCAGAAGATCAGCTTAGTCTTGACACACAACCAAATGCCAAAACCGAGTTTCTCCTAAGCATCGACGAACTTCTAAATGCAGTGAGTTATTTTACTTTATAAGGATTCGACAAACGCCTGAGTGGATAAGTGATGTGATGAGAGATTGAAAATGCAAATGCAGGTGTCTCAGACAACAGCACAATTAGGAAGATACTCAGTGTCTGATCCACCAGACATGACATACACGGAAATGGCAGGACACTGCGAAGCTCTTCTCATGGGAAAACAAGAGAAGATGTCTTTCATGTCTGCAAAAAGCAACAAATTCAACAACCAAACAAAGGAAACAGCAGATGCTTTGCCTAGTGGTGGGAATCCGTTTATGGATCAGAGGAACTCGTGGGAGATGACGGGATTGGGAGCACCCGCACCGCCTTCTTCGAATATGTGCGTAACAGAGTATCAAAACCATCCTCCCTTCTTCAATCCACCTTCAACTACTCCTTTTGATAGCTTTCTTAAAGTCGTTGGTTCCTCTTGATTATAGTTGTTAATTTTATCCCAGTTTTTTTTTGTTTTTTCATTTCGGTACTTATCTAGTATACATAGAACGTGAATAATTTATGAGTTATTTGCAGAAAATTCATACTATCGAAATTTATCTACACAAATATGTCATAAAAAAACATGTTTAAATAAAAGTATCATTTTTTGGTATAAAAAAACAATACTATCCTAAATTCTTAAGACATTTTCTCTTCCTCCACACTTTTTTTTTCCTCTCTCTTACCTCTCACATTTCATATTTTTTCTATTTGCTATTTCTTTTCTTTTTCATTTTGTTTATTTCTTTTTACTACATCCGTTTTTATACTCTTCTCTTCTTCTATTATGGCTTTCTCTTTTATCTCTGTTCCGACATATCTTTCTTTCTTCTCTACTGATCTTCTTCCTTTTTTTACTTTACTAAATTAGTGGTTTATTTTTACCAAAAACAAGATGAATAACTCATATCTGATTTTTCAAAAGCACGACACAAGAAAAAGGCACATCGGAAGAAAGAGATTGCGATGAGGACATAGAAAGAGAAATGTACAACGGAGGAAGAGATTGCGATGACGACAGAGAAGAAGGAAAACACAGTGAAATAAATAGTCATGGATTCGAGAGAGAAGAAAAAAGGGGAAAGAGGAATATGCAAAATTAGGCGATTAGGATTTAGGATGATGTTGGTGGAGATGCAAATTTGATTGAAGAGTGAATAGATGATTTTTTTTTTGGCAATGTTAAGTATGGTGTACGTAGGCAGTAATTTGCGGTGTACGGTGTGGCAGTGTACGGGATAATGTGATACCTTCCAGAGTTGTGGGCATGACGGTTTACAGAACAGTGTGAACGACGGTGTATGAAATGTTGAGCATGACATTGGTACTGTGACGTTGTACGAAACAATATGCGCGCTGGTGTACCACGGTGGTGTACGAAACAATATGCACAAAGGGATACGAAATAGTATGTACGTCGGTGGTGTACTATGATGGTTAATGTACGAGATAACAGTGTACACAACAGTGAAATGTGTTTGTGTACTTCTGTTTTCACAGTAAAGTACTTGTGTTTTGGAGAATTTTGTAACACTTTAACTAGGTACATGCATATCATACACTATTACATTTCAGGATGCATGTACACAAAACAGTGAATTATACGATAATTTTTTATGTATGTACGCATAGCGCGTACATCGTATCAATAAGATACGTACGTTGTGGACGGCGGATCCTACACAGTTGAATTTGTCAAGGGTTGAAAGGAGAAACGAGTCTTCTGAGTATGAATCACAAAGCAAAAGTCGAAGATATGTTTTATTGCTGTTTCTATTAAGCTCTGATTACAAGGAATGAATCGATCTCCTTTTTGGGTGAGTACAATGAACTATATATAGTACTTCTAAGTAAAATGGGCCAGTTAATAAATGGGTCTGGCCCATTAAGCAATATACTAAAATTAGGCCCATTAATCTATTTAGCTCATTTTGTCAATGGGTTTAATGTCATTTTGGGCCTAATTCAGATTGGGCCCTTGCAGACTTGATCCGATTTCGTCAAGACGCTGCAAAGTTGATCTCGCTGTTATATTGATCTCATAGGGAGAAATCCGACCCCCACAGTTAGCCCCCCAGCTTGGCAGTATCGAGCCACGATGGTGCCAAGGTAAAAATTGTTGAAGTCGGAGATCGATATGCTGGACTGCGAAGTCGCCAGGCGTGAACGTTTTTTCATCGAACTTGGGAAGTTTCTGCTATTCCGTATTGAGCTGATGTCACCGTATTTTCTTAGACTTCTTGTTGTTGCCCTTTTTTTACTTAGAAGCCTGACAAAGTTGATAGCCTTGTTGTGTTAGTGGGCCTTGAAGCCCGTTGGAAAATGTCTGGGATTTTTCCTAGAACAAAGTGATTTTAGGAAATTCTCCAGGTATAAATAAGCCTGCTTCCAGGACATTATTTTTTACCAAATCGCTTTTCCTCGGCAAAAGGTAAAAAATCATCTTCCCTTCTGCCTCTTTATTTTATATATTTTTTTTTAGGTTTTTTTTTTGTTTTTGTTTTTTGTTTTTTTTTCTTCTTCTTCTTCCTCCGATCTCCTCTTCCGCCGTCATCTCTCTCCGGCGTCATCATCTCCGCCAGTTGCCGTCGTCATCACCACCGCCGTCCCAGATCCAAGGTTCGCAATGGTCTTCTCCTCTGCCGCCGTCGGTTCGCGATGGTCCAGCCACCGGTTCGAGATCGCGATGGTTCGAGATCGAGATGGTTCGCGTTGGTTCGCGATGGTCGCGCGACACGGAGGACACGAGCGCGGTAAGGAGAGAGAGAGGTGACGGCGAGGAGGGATCGGAGACTGTCGCAAAAATCGATCTCACAGATCTGACCGAGTTGACTCAGTGAGTTGACTCGGCCGAGTTGACCCACTGAGTTGACTCGGGTTTTTTTTTTTTTGTGGCGACTCAGTGGTTCAGTGACTCGACGACTTGATGACTTGGTGACAACGCTAGCTTCGTAGAGTGATACTGATTCAGACCGTTACTCTTTGGTACAGCGGAGAGGTGGATGGTTTCCGATTCTGTGGACTCGCAGCTCGACAGTTCGCGTGACTTAGATGATTCCGGAGATATGGTTGCTGATCCTTTGCTTCTTGGACGGAAAATGGTTCTCTATCCAGAGTCTGATACTCGCAGTTTGACGAGATCGGCCTCCTCCAATGCTCTAGTTGTGATTGAAGAGGTTAGCGACGAGATCGTGGTTTCGCCGGCTGCTCAGAGGTGGAGGTCAAGGCGAAGAGAACCTAACCCGCCAGGATCTACAATGTCAACTCCGGAATCTTTGAAATCCTTTATCGATTGCTTTGGCATTCCCCGCGGGGTCGAGTTAGTTGTTCCGTGCTCTGATGCACGAGCTAATCATCCACCGGAAGACCACTTCACCTTATATGAAGCTTACTTTCATGCATGTTTTCATGTGGTTTCCGATCCCTGGTGCGATTCTTGACTACTTGTGGAGGACCAATCTGGCTATTGCTCAGCTCACGCCTCGCGGGATGCGTCATTTGATTGGGATTATGGTGCGCGGCTATGAATGTGACAGCGAGGTTGGGGTTGATCATCTGTTAAGTTTCTTGAAGGCCAACAAGACTGGTTCCAAGGGAAAACCTTGTTATTTTCTCAAGGGAAAGCCTGATTTCCAAGTTATAGTGGATCTTCCCAGCAGAGATCTCTTTTGGGCGGAGAAGTTTTTCTTTGTGAAAATTAATGAAGCTTCAGTTGGCGGCGATCACTTTGATAGAATTCGAGAGAAATGGGGGACTCGCGGTAGCCGACCCTGCTGTGCTACTGTTTTTTTACTTAGATATATCTTTTGTGCGTGCAGTTTTGCTTTTCTACTCCTTTTGATTTGTTATTTTAACTCTTCCTTTTGTTTGTTTTTTTGTAGTTTTCAGCCGCATTGCGAAGTTGCCGATTGACCTATTTGTTCTTCGCGACAAACTTGCTGATGAGAAGTGTAGCTGGAAGAAAGACTTTTCTTTAGGCAGAGTCAGAGAAGCTTGTGAGCGTCACTTCGGTGTTACTTTGCTGGAGTCTTCACCAGGGATGTCAAACAACGTGGGAAAACCGTCTGCTCGTGAAAGGAGAGCTATCGAGGCAAAATACAATGCGAGAGTTTTCGACAACCTGGACCGTCGACGTCAGCCCCCAGAGCTGGTACTACAGGAACCCTTGCGCCCAAACTGCGTCGCCATGCATTATAGCGAAATCCTGCCGTCGAAACTGATCGTCGTCCTGAGTCATCGCAGAAGCGTCATGATGATGTAAGGAGAAGGGACGACGATGTTGAGGCAGTTCGCAAGCGTTCCCGAGAAGACATAGATAGAGAAAACACTGGGGGAGACGACTTGAACAGATCGGGGCATGCTTCATCTCTTCGACGCGATCGTGTGGCGATGGCTTCGACTGTTCCTTTCGGTACGAAGGAATCTCTAGGTGATGCTGCACGGGCGGCACTGCATTTGTCCAGGATCGTCTTTCCAGGCACTAAATTTCCACCTCCAGAAGAGATGTCGAAGAGGAGCTCTTACTCAGACACGGCTCTCCACTACATGACTGTACGGTTTCTTGAAAATTTCCATAGGATCGTGATCTGCTTTTTCGTTCTTTCTGATCCTTTAACTTTTTTTTTATCTCGCAGTTCCTGTCCTCACTTAACCAACTTGCTATCGATTATGAGGTATCTGCCCGATCGCATACTCGTCAGCTTGCTAACACTCAGACGGCTTGTGAAAACTTTAAGAAGCATAAAAGGGTTGCGGAAGACCGCATTGTTGAGCTCGAAGCTGCGCTAAAAGAGACCGAGGATAGGCATCGTGAGATAAATGGAACATTTACAGAGTCGGAAGCTGAGAAGACGCGCCTGAAGAAGAAAGTCATCGACCTCACCAACCACTTAAGTGTTGCTGCTAAGCTTCAGGGTGCGGTTGTGCAGAAAGCGGTGGAAGAGGCGAAACGCGAACTGTCAGTGAAGTACGAAGCAAAGATCGATCGTGCTAGGAAGAAGGTTGGAGAAATCGATGGCCAGCCAAGGAAGGACATAATTGATCTTGCCGAAGTACGGAGTAACATTGAGTTTGTCGAGTTGCTTCAGGGTGACCAGGCACCGGATCTTGGCGATGAGCTCACTACTCTTAAGGAGCAGGAGGTGGGCCTGACACTTGCTGATAAGGTGTTTGCCAATCATGTGCGCGAGCTTGAGGAGATCCTTAAGCCTTCTTCGATTAGTACCATCGATGGTCAAACTAATGAGTTGGACGCTGCTTCGGGCTCGAGTTCTTCTGATTCTTCGAGTGATGATGACTCGTCAGATTCTGCGGCTGAAGGTCATTCTGAACAGGACGTTGAGATTGTTGATGAGGCTGAGGAGATCGCGTCTAAGTTGTTTTTGGCGATTTATCGCACTTTTGATTTCAGATTTTGTATTTGATTCAGCTTGGATGGTGTTTATTCTTTTGTTTTGATTTACGTCCTTTAGAGATGAAATTTATGGAAGCAGTTGTTATGATTCTTGTTCTTGTCTTTCGGATGAATTGTTTCATTGCTAAGTCTTTAGCTCTTGACATCGTTGTGCTGATTTTTACCGTCTTTGATGCAAGTATGGTTTACCGGCGGGCTGTTGTTGATTCGTCCGCTCTTAAAGATTGATTATAAAAATGTTGAGACCAGTGATAAGTTAACTGGGTTTTCTGATGATCATCTTGGTTTACGGGTGAGTCTTTACTGAAACGCCCGCTCCAGAAATGAACATGGTATCGCGCGATGATACCAGCGATTTGTTTGCTGGGTTTAGTGATGGACATTCCGGTTTACAGAGTTGTTCCCGTGAACACCTCCGCTCCGGTAATGAACATAATCATTTGTATAGCGCGCTTTAAACCCGCACAGGGTGTGGTAGTCAGATCTGAAGTAAGTGTTAGAGTTCATTACTGTGGCCAACAACAATGAAAGAAGAAATTTGATGTTTGTTTTGATAATACTTAGTCTGTGAAAGACGTATGCAAGACTTTGTAAAAACAAACTTGTGAGCTTTTATTCATCATAGAATTTCTTACAAGATTGTGGGAGTATACGAGTATATGCACTCACTCCCCCCCCCCTTTTTAGGAGGGGGGACAGCTGAACCCATCCGAAGACGAGCTGCCTACGTACCCTTTGCAGGGATCAAGCCGCCACGTAGTTCAGGTAGTATGTCTCAATGGTAGTACTTTTTCAAGTGCCTAGCATTCCACGAGCGTGGTATCGGAATGTCTGCCATGTTGGCTAGTTCATAGCCTCCTTGTCTGACCGCCTTAGTAACTTTGTAGGGGCTTTCCCAGTTAGCGCTGAGCTTGCCTACGTTCCGCTCAACTGTGTTCTGAAAAACTTCGCGCAGTACTAAGTCTCCTTCCTGGAACCGTCGTTCCTTGACGTGAGAGTTGTAGTACCTTGCCGCAGCTTGCTGATAGTTTGTTATCCGGATCAACGCCTTGTCTCGGGTTTCGTCAGCTGTATCTTGTCGTTCGAGTAGTATGATGTTGTTGAGTGCTTCGTGATCCGGCAAGAGCTGCCGTCGGATGGTGGAGAACTGGACTTCGGTTGGGATGACACATTCTGTACCGTAAACGAGGGCGAAGGGTGTCTCGCCAGTTGTTCGTCTTGGAGTTGTTCTACGCGACCATAACACGCCTTTTAGTTCGTCAGCCCAGCGGCCTTTCTTCTCATCCAGGCGTTTCCTGAGGCCAAGGATAATTGACTTGTTGATTGATTCGGCCTGGCCGTTCCCTTGTGGACATCGTGGAGTAGACTTGTTGAGTCGGATTTTCCACCTCGCGCAAAAGGCTTCAAATTTTGCAGAGATAAATTGAGAACCGTTGTCCGTGATAATCTCGTATGGGATACCATGTCTGCATATGATATTTTTTGACACAAAATTTTCAATCTGGGTGTCCCGAATGTAAGTGTAGGCTTCTGCTTCTACCCATTTGGTGAAGTAGTCGGTCAAGACTAGCAAGAAATGCTTCTGTCATGACAGGTGAAGAGGACCGACGATGTCCATGAACCACCTCATGAACGGGTATGGCGAGGTTACCGAGGAGAGCACTTCGGTAGGTTGGTGAATTTTTGGGGCGTGGCGCTGACATTTCTCACATTTAGCCAAAAACTTCTCGCAATCGCTAATCATCGTCGGCCAGTAGTAGCCATGTAGCTTGATCTTGATAGCTAACGCTCGTCCGCCAGAATGATTCCCGCATGAACCACCATGTATCTCCTGCATGATTTTTTGAGCGGTCTGACCTTCAACACAGAGAAGCAGTGGACCCAAAAAACGCCACCTGTGGACTTCTCCGCGTAGTAGAGAGTAATGAGCGGCTTGGGCATTAAGTTTGCGAGCAGCCCACTTGGCAGGAGGGACTTCGCCTTTGTCAATGTAGTCTCGAATGGCGCCAAGCTAGGTTGTATCACACCCATATTCTGCGACGTGAGAGTCCACCTCTATGGGAGTAGCTTCGGCCACCCGTGTGGGCTTGTCGTTTATTGTTATTGAGTCATGGGCTGATGCAAAAATTTTGTCAATGTTTTCCTTGGGAGGAATGGAAGGAACGTCAAGGCTCTCTACCGGGTAAGTATCCATTGCTGGAAACTCATACTGCTTGGCAGGGTCTGTTGCCACTTCGGTTGTAGTGGCTGTCCTATCAGACTTAAGTAAATCTGCGGGAGGGGTGGCTTTTGCTGTTTGATTTGCCTCGGCTGGCGGGAGATTGGAGTCGATGTCGAGAGGTGTTGGTGCTTGCCGCATGGTTAGTTCCTTCCCATGCGGGGCCGCGTCATCGTCGTCAGAAGAATCAACTAAGTTATGCGGCCGTTTCCTCCGCCAAACCGGCGGTGGTGCGATGACTGGCTCTTCTATCTCGATGTCTTCTCCATTTGTGATTTTCTCTGCTAACACCTTCGCTTATTTGGCTGCTTAGGACCGGGTAAAAATGTTAACTAGTTGTGACAAAGTGATGCTCGGGTGCTCGATGAATTCCACCGGAATGATTCTCTTCAAGCCCTTGTCAGACGTAGATGCGAGGGCTGCCAATGCGTCGGCGTTAGTATTCTCCTCCCTCGGAATTCGGGTCAGTGAAAAATGTGTGAATTGCGAAGCCAATTCTTTAACGACCTTTAAGTAAGCTTCCATACGGTCATCTTTTGTTGCGTATTCCCCATTGAACTGGTTGACGACTAACTGTGAATCGCAGAATATGTCTACTCGTTCAATTCGAAGTCCTTGGGCGAGTTTTAGGCCAGCAATGAGGGCCTCATACTCGGCTTCATTGTTGGATGCGGGAAAGTTTAGCCGAAGCGACTGCTCAAGTATCTCGCCGGATGGTGATGTCAAACGGATGCCTACCCCGGAGCCACTCTTGGAGGATGAGCCATCAACATGGAGTCCCCAAGGCGAGTCTTGGTTGTCGCTGTGACTTCGTTCCTCCGGAAGTTAAATTCAAAAATTAGCTAACACTTGAGACTTTGCACAGGATCGGCCCCGATACTCTATGTCGTACTCACTTAACTCGACAGCCCACTTGGCAAGCCTGCCGGATTGAGTTGGACTGTGAAGGATGGATCGCAGTGGGAGCGTGCTTAGGACAACAATTGAGTGGGACTGAAAGTATGCCCGTAGCTTTCGAGCAGACATGAGGACGGACAGTGCTAGTTTCTCCATTTGTGGGTACCGTGTTTCTGCATCAGTAAGGGTTTTACTGACATAAAAAAAAATCAGTCTCTGCTCGCCGCGTTCTTCTCGAACTAGTACGCCGCTTATCGCTGTAGGGGATACCGCCGTGTACAGAAACAACGGCTCCCCTTCAACTGGTTTTGCAAGAACAGGAGGTGTGGCTAGGTACTTTTTCAGTTGCTGGATTGCTTCCTCACACTTCTCGGTCCACTCGAAATGTTTTATTCCGCGTAGACCGTCGTAAACTGGTAGACACCTGTCAGTAGAGCGGGAAATGAATCTGTTGAGGGCAGCTACCCTTCCTGCTAGTCGTTGTACCTCCCGCTTATTCTTTGGCGAGGCCATCTCGATGAGGGCATCAATCTGCTTCGGGTTTGCCTCGATACCGCGGTGGGTGACTAAGTAGCCAAGGAACTCCCCAGATGTAACTGCGAATCGGCACTTGGTAGGATTTAGCTTCATATTGTGCAGGTTTAGCCGTTCGAAGCATTTCGCAAAGTCAGAGATATGGTCTTTTTCTTCCAGGTATTTCACCAACATGTCTTCTATGTAAACTTCCATTGGTCTGCCGAGTTGAGTGGCGAACATCTTGTTTACCAGATGTTGGTATGTTGCTCCAGCGTTCTTGAGGCCAAAAGGCATCACCTTGTAGCAGTAAATTCTGCGATCCGTGATGAAGGCGGTCTTATCGCAGTCGTCTGGGTTCATCATAACTTGGTTGTACCCCGAGAAGGCGTCCATAAATGATAAAAGCTTGTTCCCTGCTGTTGCTTCGACCAGTCGGTCAATGTGCGGAAGTGGGAAGCTATCTTACGGACACGCCTTGTTAAGATCGGTAAAGTCAACGCAAACTCGCCACTTTCCATTTTTTTTCTTGACGACAACCGGATTGGCAAACCAATCTGGATACTTGACTTCTGTGATCGATCCAACTTCTGGATTGGCAAGCCAATCTGTTCCTCCTCATCGTTGACGGCCTTTTCCCGTTCAAGTCCTAGTTTTCGGCGCTTCTGCTTCACCGGTTTAAAAGTCGAATCGACGTTCAGCTCGTGACTCGTTATCTTGATGTCGATTCCAGGCATGTCGTCAGCCAACCATGCAAAAGTGTTGATATTTTTCTTCAAGAAAGAAATGAGTTCTTCCTTCATTGTAGGGTCAAGTCCCGCCCCGATTTCGACACACCGCTCGGGCTTAGCATCGTTAATGCAGACAGATATGACGGGATCGCATGTCGGTCGAACTTGCTCCTTGTTGTCCTCGTTAATCTGTAGTTGCTATAAGAGCTCAGAGAGCTCCTTCACCGGTTCTCGATCCGTCTTTATTTTTTTACGTTTCTCCTTTGAAGTTGTTTCAGTGACGGGGTGTCGGTGTTTGTGTTCCACCATGATGCAAACGCGGGACTCCTTTTGATTGCCTATGATGGTTTTTATTCCTTGCGGGGTAGGGAACTTCAGACAAAGGTGGTAGGTTGATGCCACAGCGCGCATGGAGTTCAGCCATGGCGTTCCCATGATCACGTTGTAAATTGCTGGTTGGTCGGCAACCGAAAAATCGATAATTTTTATGACTTCGCCGGACTGGACGGGTAACTTGATTGTGCCCATTATCATCGTTGTATCTCCAGAAAAACATCGTTTGGTCTATTTATACGAGTGGGTCGTCATGTGGTCTATCTATACCTGTTGTTTCCTTGGGAAGAAAGAAGGCGCCGAGAAGTTGACGCTAACATCGGCACGTCTTTGGAATGCCTTGATAGCTGAGACCGTGTCTGAACAGTAGCGAGATCCACCCATTATCATGTTGATCCGCTGCCTTGGTTCGTGCGACGGCTGCTCGTTATCTCTTCTTCCTCGCTTCGGGTTATCCCCATTTGTGCGATCAGGGTTGTCAGTGTTGACATCCATATCGAACTCGTTGATGCTGATATTGTCGCCGAGCTTTCCTTTTACCAGTTTCGCTGCGAGTTTTAAACCCAGAACGCGACAACTCGCAGTGGAGTGTCCGGCGAAGTTGTAGAATTCGCAGTACGCCGTCTCATCATAGGAGCTTTGACCTCTCACCCAGGTGTTGCTCCTTCCTCGGCCACGGCCTGGGCCTCGGCCTTGACCGTATCCAGACGACTCTATCTGGTAGTTGTGTGCTTCTTTAAAGCCTCCCTCGTGTTGTACGAAGCCAGGTGTTTAATTTGCCTTCTTGTTACCGGGCTGATGTTGTGGCTGCGTCAGGCCGGGTTGGCTGGCTGGTTTCGATTTTCCATGTTTGACAGCCAAAATTTTCATGTCTTCTTCGTTTGCTGCGAATTCTATGGCGCGGTGCATGGCGTCTTGGATACTTGAAGGGGCATTCAATGCCAACTCATTGCGAAAGTCCGAGTCGTACCACAACGACTTTTTCAAAGCTTGGATGGCTGCCGAGTCGCTTAGCCCTCTAACCTTTGATAGGACTGCTTTGAAACGGTCAATAAAATTCCGCAACGTTTCATTTTGTCCTTGGTTCATGGTCCATAGATCAGCGTCCTCAGTCTGGCACTCCATGAATATGGCGTACTGCTTCATGAATGCGTCTATTAATTGCTTGAAGTTGTCTATGGAATTCCGCTCTAGCCGGGAGAACCATTGTAGAGATGGTCCCTTCAGGTGTTCGAAGAATAGAAGGCATCTTCCTGTGTCTTTCTCGTCTTCCTTAAAATTAGCTCGTCCCATTGCGATTATGAAGGCTATAATGTGTTCTGTCGGGTCAGTTTTGCCTTTGTATGTTGGTAGCCTTATCTATCCTGGATCAGACACGTGGGCCCTGGTGATTGTGGTAGTGAACGGGGTGTTCTGCGCCTCTTCCAACACCAAGTCTAGCTGTGGAGCCTTACTAATAGCTTTATGCATCTGGGACTGAACCACCTTCATGTCTTCGGCTGCTTGTTCAATCCTTAAGCGCATCTCGGCTATCTCGGCCTTCTGGGCGAACAGCGCCTCGTCACGTCGGTCATCAAGCTGCCGAATCCAGAGGAGATCTTTGTCACTGATGTTATCGTGCCCGGTTTCTTCGTTATCGCGGGACGTCCTGACTCGGTGCGCCTCAGCGCGTCCAGTATTTGCACGTCTTGCTGTGTTGACCTCGGTTGGCACATCCTCGTCGAGGTTAACGACCTGTGGTGCACCGTATGTTATCTGCGCGTCTGATGCGTCGTTCTCCAGAGGTCTGGTGGTCCGCCTTGCTTGGCTTCCTTCGCCCGTCTCCGAGGTGGTATGCAGCGGCTTGAAGGTTCGCGATCTAGGCGCGCTGTCTGGCGTAGAGAAAAGAACAGTCGGTGTGATTCGCCCTCCTGGTCGCCTGAGCAGGCCTTGGTCCTGGCCTGAGCAAGCCGAGGCCAAGGCCAAGGCCTCGGCTTGCCGTGGTGAGGATGTCGAGTCTCTCGGTCACTGCGGAGTTCACCTTGTCTTGATTCTCCTTCCTCTTGAGCATCGCGTCCATCGCTGTCTTGATCTGGTTCAATACTTCCAGTGCAGGCGTCGCATCCATCGCAGCTCGGTTGATGTTCTGCGTAGTGTTTGCAGTAAGATTGGTTTCGACCTCCTTGTCACCGTGATTGTCACCGGTGTCGTCGACGCGGTTGTCGTTATTGTTCATGATGCGTCTGCTGTCGGTGTTGTCGATGCGTCCAACGTCGGTGTTGTCGATGCGTTCGACAGTCATCTTCGGTGTCGCTTGTGCGGTGATTCTTTCGAGTAAGAAGATCTTTTTGTCTCCTTAGACGACGCCAAACTGTGGACGAAGGATCCTACACAGTTGAATTTGTCAAGGGTTGAAAGGAGAAACGAGTCTTCTGAGTATGAATCACAAAGCAAAAGTCGAAGATATGTTTTATTGCTTTTTCTATTAAGCTCTGATTACAAGGAATGAATCGATCTCCTTTTTGGGTGAGTACAATGAACTATATATAGTACTTCTAAGTAAAATGGGCCAGTTAATAAATGGGTCTGGCCCATTAAGCAATATACTAAAATTAGGACCATTAACCTATTTAGCTCATTTTGTCAATGGGTTTAATGTCATTTTGGGCCTAATTCAGATTGGACCCTTGCAGACTTGATCCGATTTCGTCAGGACGCTGCAAAGTTGATCTCGCTGTTATATTGATCTCATAGGGAGAAATCCGACCCCCACATACGTACACTATCATGTACACCAACCCATGTACACATTCGTCATTCGTCATGTACACACGGTGATTCTATGTGTATACTGTATGTACACTATCATATACACCAACCCATGTACGTACACTATCATGTACACCAACTCTAGGGTATGGTGTATGTATGTGCATATTGTGTACTTGCAATTACATATATACGTCAACACGCGGGTTCATTGAGTGTAAGTGATTGGTGACACAAGTGTAGATGATTTCGTGTACAACCGGTTGTATTCAGTGTACGTGATATTCAATTATATATGTACGTCACATATAATTTTATTGAGTGTACGTGATTAGTGACACAAGTGTAGGTGATTTTGTGTACAAGCGGTTGTATTCAATGTACATGATATTCAATTACATATGTACATGTGGTTTCACTGAGTGTTCGTGACTGGTGACACAAGTGTATGCGATTACGTGTACAAGCAGTTGTATTGAGTGTACATAATATTCATGTACGCGCAAATCTGACATAAACAATGTGTTTACGCACTAAATGTAACTCCAACACATAATGCAAATGCATATGCACAAAATATGACGTAAAGCAAGTGCATTAAATGCACAAAATCTAACAAATCTAACTCAGGCCTACTCAGTGTTAAGCTTTAGTTTGGCGACACGTTCGAACTCTTCCATATGGGCTATCAATACTTCATCAAATTGGGAATAATCCACATTTTCTTCAAACGGGGATGAATCAGCATTTTTCTCGACCATGGATCCACATCCATCCTTCTGCTGGACGGTACTATCTTTGTCCGTAACAAAGAATGTGACAAACAAATTGACACTTGCATTCCCTTTTCGTAGGTACATGAATGTGTCAATGCTTTTTTCCGATTCAATGTACACCGGTGGCATATTTCCACCCAGCATGACGTCTATAACACCTTTAACCCAGTAACTTAGTTGTGGATATAATTTATTCTTACACTTACCGGGACTAAAAGTGGTCTCACTTGCCTCCAAACGCTGTGTACAAAATATCGTTCACGCAAGAACACAACTTTTATACCAAAAAAACTTCTTCTTCTTTCTTACAATTCTTAACTTTTATTTCTCTCTGTAAAAATTACCAACTATCCATACATTCTATATTACTTTTGATCAACATATTCCTATAAATCTTAATATATTTTCTGCTAGTGTATGTATACATATTGCTTTATCCCACATTAATTGTGGTAGATAAACATCTTATCGGACCTTTTAATTACTCCCTAAGACCTCTATCACCAATGTTTGTCAAATCTCATTAATGCAGTCTGAAACCACGCCGAAGACATTTTCGTCCGAAATTTTCATCATGTGACTAATTTGTAAGCCAAAACTCATTTGTGACTTTTTAGCAATTACATACTCAAATTGTGATTTTTTTTGTCCAAGAAATGTAACTTAGTAATCTGTTTGGTGGGGATGTTTAGGCCGCATTCAATAAACCAAGTAAAATGTAAGTAAAACAACACTCATACACTAAAATATCCTTGTCAAGTTCAGTATCCCACATCGGAAAAGTGAGTGGGTTTGACAGTGGAACATTTACTATAAATAAACTTCAGCCTCTTACTAAGAAAATCACGCAGCCATGAGGTGAGCACAAAGCGAACTATTCTTTTGCCTTTTACTAAAGAATATCGTGTGCTCTCCTTGCTAAGTGGCATACGCCTATTTTTGGAGAATGAATATTTATATATAGCTAACTATACGTGAATATGTAACTATTTATCGTATCGTTCCACCCAGTGAAATTTAAGCTTGTTTGCACCATAGAACGATAGAGCCACCAGCGATGTCATCACCAATATGGTGTTTATTGAAGCATAAATCATGAGATAAAACAGACTAGTATCGGTCTCATCTGATCAGTAGAACTATGATCTCATCAACTTTGAATTTCCAACAGCAAGGAGAGTTGTTGCACAAGGGCAGGGCCGTGCTTATAGGGTTACAAAAAAGACATTTGCCTAGGCCTCCAAATAATATATACATTTTGGGGTCTCATTTTAGATGGCCTCTACTCAATTTCCCACTCGGATTCGAAGCATGAAAACCTTCTTTAAAATAAATTTTTTGCTTCCAGTGTTATAATTATTTTTTCCTCCAATTTTATTGTTTTTTATTAAAACCCTAAGATCCTATATTCTTCTTTCCTCTGTTTGTTTTCTTCATATTTTGTTTTCACTTTCTTTTTCTTCAATTCTTCGTGTATTTTATATTTCAAATTAAAAAATTCTATCAATTTTTTTGCTAGTTGTGTGATCTATCAATTTTCTTGCTAGTGGTGTGATTGTCTTTATAATTCTTTTATCAATTTTATTTTTATTTATATTCATAATTCTCGATGATTAAAATTAATATTGATGCTGTTTAGTGTTTCCATTATATTAATAATACTCATATTTTACTTTTCTTTTGATTTTGTCAAAACCATTGAACTTATGTTACAAAAAAAATTGAATAGTTAATTATCATATCTATAGAAAAAGAGTTGATTTGAAAAATCGTTTATGAAAATTTAGTCAAAATGTTCATAGAAAAACAAAACAAAAAGTGTTATAAATTCGCCTTGTGCCTCTAGAAGTCTTGACACAACACTGCACAAGGGGACAATGAAGGAACAAGTAGAAGCCCAGCAACAGCCATTTTCTCCATGGATTGGTTATGAGAATGAGTGTGACCTCCTTTACCAGCCAAGAACAACAAGATGTAGCTTCCACCGAGAATTACAAAGCAAAAGGGAAGCAAGTTTGTGAACTGTCTCTTCACCGGCGATGGTATTTGCCATTGTGATTGCTGTTATACCGAGAAGGGAAGTGGATATCACATGCATGACTGCTCCAAACGCAGCTGAAATTTAGTGACACTAGGAAAAAATCAGAAAATATCTCATATTCCTCAACCATCCCCCCGGTCTCGCATAATTTTTCTACCCTCAGCAAAAAAGATGTTTACATAAAGGTGAAAGTGTTCTTCAATTACAAAACAGAGTCCATATTCACCTCAATTTATTCTATGTGTCTATCTTTCTACTTTAATAAGAACTCTTTAGAAGGGAAAACAAGGATCATAAGCACCTACGTAATACCTAAAATGTCTCAATGCCTTGCTGATGCTTCAGAAAATAGCTCAATAAAGTGAACATAATTTTTCAATTAAATCCTGAAACGACTTTAAGAAAGAAAGTGAAGTATTATAGTGAGATTATGGTCAGGACAGTCACCTGGATGGAAATTTCTATTTATCGATGATGGTTGGCGATCAAAGAATATCTCAGAGCACATGTAATGTAATACAGAGAAGTTATTGGATTCAGTGGTGTAATATAGATAAGTAAGTTAAACAAGAGAGAGGGAGTTCAGAGAGTGACAGAAACAGAATGGTGATGTAAGAAAGGATCAACGGTCATGACAGCCTGAGAGCGCTCAATATTGCCCCAAATCTCGGGTCCTTTGCGTCTTTCCAAGGAAATCTCAAGATGTTCACCCTCGATGGTGTCCCAAAAGAGCAAAATGTTGCCACCAACGTTGCTCAGTCTGGCCCTGGGAAGTATATCAATGAGCTTTTGGGTCCTACCATAGGCGATCTTGGAGGACTCCCATAAAGCCTCGAAACTGGAATGAAAGTGGACCAGCCTGGAACTAGAGACACGGTTCTTCAAAGAGTCCAAACCCATCACCTTCCTCCAACACATCCCCTCTGGTTTACACTCCAACTCGTCTGGCTCACACCACCACAAATCCCCGTAGCGACCACAAGCGTAGATCAGTTTATCAATGACACACCAATCCCTTTTGTTGTGTTCCGGAGTATCATTCCCTCTTTCCCATTTACCTTCACTCGGCCAATAGTACAAAGTTCTATCCTTTCCATCAACCGCGTAAATCTTGTCATCCCTCACGACCACACTGTCGTGTATATACTGTAAACGCATCTCCCGATCAGGCATAGGCGGCAAAGGACACCAAGTTTGGGTCTTTGGGTCGAATACCTCTGCCCAGTTTAAGTAATCCGGATCCCGACAGCCTCCGAAGACGTAAATCTTCCCGTCAACAACTCCAGCAGCTGCAGCGGATCGAGCCACTCCCATGGAAGGGGCTTGAGTCCACGTGTGAGTTCGACAATCGAGGAGAAAGACATTGGAAGTGCGTTTCCTGTTTCTACTTCCACCGATTACGAAGATCCCTCAATCAATCGCCACCACGGAGGATGCTTCCGTAGGCTGACGAGGGAGCGAAGGGATCGGGGATCTCACAAGCCGATTCGTGGTTATACCACGTCGGAGGATGAACCACTGTGGGATTGGGTTTGGAGGTGTGAGCAAGCATACGTAGATGCAATTCTCGGTGAATCCCATCGTCGATCTCGTCTTGTAGAGCTCAGGCGAAGCCATTAGAGAACGATAAGTACTCGAGACCAGAGATAAGGCCGCCTGGTCCGATCTCGACACTCGAGCAAGAGAGCTCAAAGTCATCTCTTCTGGAAGGGACGATAGTGGAGACCACGATAACGGTGACGGAGCCGGAGACGTTTTACTCCTTTTATGGTGGCTCAAAGGTTGAATTCGACATCGCTATACTCAAAGGCTTTTCTTTTTCCCGCTGGTTTCAGTCTTTATAAAAACTGACCGAAACCAAAAAGGAAAAGCAGTTTTACTTTTTTACTTTTTTTTTTTGTTTTCTTTTCTAATAGGAAAATGAAATCTAGAATTAAGTAAAACGAGACGCACACACGAAAAGTATGGTTAAAATATCTGTGAAAGAGTCTTCTTGTTAAAATTCAGTATCCCACATCGGAAAGCTTGGAGAGTTTGGTAGTGGAAAATGTAATATAAATAGACTTCACTCTGATTCAGTACAAAATCACGCAGCCATGAGGTGAGCACAAAGCGAACTATTCTTTCGCCTTTTACTAAAGAATACCGTGTGCTCTCCTCGCCAAGTGGCATACGCCTATTTTTGGAGGGTTCTCGCTCTATTGTGGGACCCAACACTCACCCTAGTCTCAATATTTGTTTTTGTCTTGTCCGCCGCTATAAGCATAGTATATATTGGATTTGGCATATGTATAAAGTCTCATATTATATTTGAAGACGAAACTAGTTTCTACAAGAATCCAACCCAACTTCAACAATTTTATTCATGCACAGTTTCAACGGAGCAACTACAAAGTCATGGAATAACCACAATAGGCCTGCAAAGCGTTGTTCTATTTAAGGAAATTGATTACTGCCATATGTTGCTTGACGTCCAAAGAGTACAACTATTAGTATTTATAGACATACAACGCAAATCAGAAAGATTTAATAGACCCTTCTTAAAGCCGCTCTATAACAAACAGACATGACAATGCAAAACATAGACTCGAACCGGTCTCTAGAGGGTAATGATTTTCCTGTGGAGTTGATGTGCTTCATGATCATGGTGGTCGTGGTCATGGAAGAGAAGGGTTAAGATACCTACCAGACACAGGACCGAACCCACCAGTAGCTTGTCGTATCGCTCCACCCAGTGAAACTTAAGCTGGCTTGCACCATAGAACGATAGAGCCACCAGCGATGTCATCACCAATATGGTGCTGCTCAAAGAATACACCCAATCATTTCAGACGTGTTTATTTAAAGCATAAATGATAAGAAAAAAACAGTGGTATTGGTCTCACCTGATCAGCAGAACTATGATGGCGAGAACCATCATTGATTTTGAATTTCCAACAGCGAGGAAAACTGGGAGAGTTGTTGCACAAGGGGACAATGCAGGAACAAGTACAAGCCCAGCAACAGCCATTTTCTCCATGGGTTGGTTATGAGAATGAGTGTGACCTCCTTTACCAGCCAAAAACAGCAAGATGTAGCTTCCACCGAGGATTACCAGCAAAAGGGAAGCAAGTTTGTGAACAGTCTCTTCACCGGCAATGGTATTAGCCATTGTGATCGCTGTTATACCAAGAAGGGAAGTGGATATCACATGCAGGACTGCTCCAAATGCAGCTGAAATTTAGTGACACTAAAAAAATCAGACAAGAAAATGTGGATATGTACAAAAAGACTGAAGCAAACAGAAACACTGAATCATGCAACTCAATTCAATTGCTGCATAAGTAGTAAGAAGGGCTGTCTTTAAAAGAGAAGAATTTGATAAGAACAAAAACTGGTCAACCTAACTTGGTTTATGGTTTTAGAATTCCAAACCAGTTCTTAGAGCCCTTGTAAAGTGACAATGGAAAGCTATAACCATCAACATCTCTCACAAAACAAGTAACATTCTCACTCATAAAAATAAATGAAGTGGCTTAGGCAAGATCAGATGGTTGTTCATCTTTCTTTCCATGATAAAACCTGAAGAGTTGAAATTTCCACCAGGTAATGTCAATATGTCATGTACTTTTCTAGATAAACTTGGGTGACACTAATATCTCTCCATACATTTCAGAATAGAGAATTGATCTAAGATCAGTGATTGTTCTAAAGCCTAATCCCATGTGATCATTTCAGTCTGCTTTACGCTACTCTCACTTCAGTATGACAACCATCACATCAAACTTCCATGCCAAAAGGGCTAAAGGCTTCACAGCAAATAGACACCATTAGAGCAGCCGTTGAATCATTCATGTATTTACTCCTAATTATAGCTTAATCAAACAATGCACATACTCGATTATAGATTCATCGAAAAGCAGAATTATTCATCGAAACATACTAACGAATAAGGTTCTAGAAAGCGTCCATTTCTGCGCACGCCCAACGATGGAGAAAGGCAACCAGTGAGTCGGAATAAACGAGTGAAGAAGCGAAACTGTAGCGATTCCGCCGATTGTCGACAGATCCTCCGCGGTAAAAGTGTCCATTCTTCTTCTTCTTCTTCTTCTCCTCCCGAGATTAAAGAAAAACACACAAAAACAGGATCCGAGAAGCTTCGATTCCCGGTCTAAAGCAGCTCGATCTGAGTCTACGATAATCGAAAAGGAGATCTCACATTTGAATCTTGTCGGATTTCATGACTAAGAAAACGAATAAGATCTGAGGAAAAAAGAAACTGGTGAAGCAAATCAGTACGCCATAGCGCAATAACCGCGCATGATCTGGTATTCGGATCCATCTTACGGGTCGAAATGGATCTTCGGGTTCTTGCCGGTTTTGTAATTGATAAAATGGAATCGGTCCAACCGAACTACCAATAAAACTCATCTGAACCGAACTTAACCGGCGTTTTATTCTCCTTCAATTCCCACAATTGATACTAGTCATCAGCCTAGTGCTTTCAATTATTTCTATGAAAATTATTCTATTTAGAAAGTTTCAAGACTTGCCAAGTTCAATTATGAAATAAATTACATATTACAAATTGAATGTTTGAGAGAGTTGACAAAAACAATTCCCTATATATTATAGAATGGCAAATGGAGGTCCAACTCACCAAATGTTATACATAAACATCATCATAAATTGCAATCAATAGCTACCAATCTCTCCAAATCCAAGGATCCAAATCAACTCATCATGAGCTCCTACACAATCGAACGTGAAGAAACCAAACAACCTTTTTAATTACTTTCCCTATCAATTTCCACATCAAAACTTTTATTTTTCCCCCTTTAATAATTTTGATATATTTTAGCTACCTTACTTTTTTTTGGCAGCTCCACCGTATCAAACTATGAACACGGAGAGAGACATTGACGAACAGACAACAGAAGTTTGTTGTGGAACCTGGTTTGTACATATATCATGTTTTATAGTATATATATTATAATTTGATTTTGATGGAAATAATCAAAGTTACTAATCTTTGCTCCAACCTTCATAGTCACGGACTTGGAGAGTGGTTTTTATGTATAGGACACATCTGTGAGGGAATTTTGATGTGTCTCAGTGGCTGCAGTGGTTGTACTTGTTAGTGCTTTGATGGTCTCATGCTTATTTTGCTCCGTTCCTTTTGCTGTTTCCGGTGTGAAATGTTTTTTTTTTTTTGTTGCCGTGTGTAAAATATCGATCACTTTGTCTCCGTTCCTTTTGCTGTTTCGGGTGTGAAATGTTGTTGTGTGCGAACCCCTTTGATTGTTAATTTTAAATTACAATCGATCCAACCGAATCAACAAAGGGGCGTGGTCTCACGTTTACGTTAATAAAAAATTTCTCATGTTTTTTATTGACAATAGTCTCTTGATGTCAATATTGAGTATGCAGTTGTATTTGGAGCTGTTAAGTTGATTCTTGTTTCTTAAATATGTTTTATGTTCAAGTTCATGTTTCATTTTGGAATACAAGGTACTTGATGAGCGAACTAAAGTTCAAGTTTTTATGATTTCAAACATAAAAACCGAAATCCGATCAAATGTTTTACGGGTCGAAACCTGGATCTTCAAGTGTTTTGGTTTTCTTCTTGCCGGTTTTCTAATTGATAAAATGGAATCGATCTAACCGAACTACCAATAAAACTCATTTGAACCAAACTTGACCACCGTTTTATTCTGCGTACCAAAATTGAAAATGCCAGTTTTAGAGAGACAACGTGGTCACGAACGTAAATAAGCACACATATAAATAAAGTGCAAGTTGAAAGCAACACAAGTCAAAACTCTCCTTCAATTCCACAATTGATACTAGTCGGCCTAGTGCTTTCAATTTTTTTTTTATGAAAATACTTTACTTAGAAAAGTTTCAAAACTTGCCAAGTTCAGTTATGAACAGATTACATATTACAAATTGAAAGTTTGAGAGAGTTGACAAAAAAAATCCCCTATATATATATATATAGAATGTGTAAATGGAGATCCAACTCACCAAAAGTGATACATAAACATCATCATAAATTGCAATAGCTACCAATCTCTCCAAATCCAAGGATCCAAATTAACTCACCATGAGCTCATACACAATCGAAGGTGAAGAAACCAAACAAACCTTCAATTTTAATATATATTATAGCTATCTTATTTGTTTTTTTGGTAACATGCGCAGCTCCACCGTATCAAAGTATGAACACGGAGGGAGACATTGAAGAAAATACAACAGGAGTTTGTTGTGGAACCTGGTTTGTACATATATCAATTTTTATAGTATATATTATAATTTTATTTTGATGGAAATAATCAAAGTTACTAATCTTTGCTCCAACCTTCGTAGTCCCGCGGTTCCCGATTGCACCGGACTTGAAGGGTGTGATTGCACCGTGTTAATCTGTGTGACTTAAAATCTAATTAGGCTTGAGATACATCACGGGCCAGACCAGGGTTTACACATGGGGTGGACGGTGTAACTCAGGAAAATTTATTTTTCCTATTTGTATCGGGTTTGAAGCTTATATAAAGGGGTCATAAGGGTTTGTAAGAGGTTAAGAGAAAAACATTCACATAATCAATATAATCAATAAAACCCTAGACAAAGGGATATTCGCCTCAATTGATTTCTCTTCTTTCTTTGTTTATCGCTTCTTCATAGATTTTTCATAGGTCGATATTCACAACACACCAGACTTGGAGAGTGTTGTGGCGGACTTATGTTATGTCTCAGTTGCCTAAGTGGTTGTAGTGGTTGTTGATCAAATGGAGTATTATCAAAGTGCTTGTTAGTACTTTGATGATCTCATGCTTATTTTGCTCCGTTCCTTTTGCTGTTTCCGGTGTGAAATGATCCTTTTTGTTTGTTTGTTGCCATGTGTAAAATATCGATCATTTTGTCTCGTCTTAAGACCATAGAAGAATGATATAGAGTTTGTTGTGTGCGAAACCCTTTGCTTGTTTTAAATTAGAATCGATCCAACCGAATCAACAAAAAAAAACTCATCCGAATCGAACCAGCTTTTTAACTTAACTAAGGGACGTGGTCTCACGTTTAATAAAAACTTAGATTTTTTCTCATGTTTTTTTTATTGAAACTAGTCTCTTGATGTCAATATTGGGTATGCAGTTGTATTTGGAGCTGTTAAGTTGATTCTTGTTTCTTAAATATGTTTTATGTTCAAGTTCATGTTTCATTTTGGGATACAAGGTACTTGATGAGGGAACTAAAGTTCAAGTTTATACGATTTCAAACATGAAAGCTAATCAAACCAAACATATTACGATTTATTCGGTTTAGTCCAGAGAAACAAAAACTGAAAGCAATCAAAACAAACCAAACCGAAGTAATTATATGGTTTTAATATGATTGTTATTTCTCATGAACCGAAAACCGAAATCCGAAAGTATCTAAATCTAATTAAACCAAATTAAATATGGTTTTAATAGGATACTAATTTCTTATGGACAAAGTTCAGAATTTGTTTATAATGAAACAAATGACTATTTCAAAATTTACTTTGTAGGAAAGTTTCAGAATCTAAGAGTATACTGAAGTCAGTGACATTTTCAAAAGGAACAGATCGTCTTGATCCTCTTTTCTATTTAAGATTAGGTTGTTTAAACTTTTCAACCTAGTTGTGGATTATTGACAAACCAATATATACTTTTAAATCCAACTCATCAAATGTGACACATAAGATAATCATCACTACAAATTATCTTATTATATAAAGATTATATAAAGAAGGATGCACACGATGAGTACACGACACGTAAACAAAATTCTAATTCACCAGACCGTGACATATGTATACTACTGTTGATCAGATTATGATAACACTTAAGAACTAATTAAAGAAAATGTAAAAATAAAAACAGAAAACAAACAAAATACATAATTGTAAAGTAACTAACCAAATAGTAAAGAAAAAATATTTTTTAATGTTCAAACTAATTATGAGAAAAGAAAAAAAATTAATTATTGTTCAAACTAACTAGATTTTTTTTAAAGAAATTATTAATTTATGAAAAAATAAATCAAATCAATTAAAAAAAAAGAAAAAAAAGTATTAGCATGGCATAAAAAATGCATCCTGGATAAAAAAAAAGATTTTTGTTTTTACAATTTTATAACGTTTATTATGAACAAATTTAATTTACCACATTACTGTGTCCAAGTGAATGAAATTTTCTATTTTCTTAAAATCACATTTTATATTATTTGCGAAAACTTATTCTACATCATGTTCTTATTATATAAAGTTAAAATAATTTGGAAAGTAAAAAAAAAATAATGAAAATAAGACGGCCTGTTTATAATTTAGATAATTTACAAAACCGACATATGCATATATGATGAAATACTTATCTGTAAGTAAACAAATTTATGAACTTGCCAAGGTAAGTAAGTCCATTGCCAAGTAGAAAAATGTCAACAAAAAAAAGAAACAATACAATTTTGTGACCAAAAAGAAAAAAAAGAAAAAGAAACAATACAACTAGATTAACAAAAAATGGAAAAGTGTAGATGTTTTTTCTTATTAATATGGTGTTTAGAGCCCTATATATATGTTTAGGAGGGTTTGGATGGAGATCCAGCTCACCAAATGTGATACATAAACATCATCATAAATTGCAATAGCTACCAATCTCCCCAAATCCAAGGATCCAAATCAACTCATTATGAGCTTACACAATCGAAGGTGAAGAAACCAAACAACCTTCAATTTTTATATATTTTAGCTATCTTAATTTTTTTTTTGGTAGCATGCGCAGCTCCACTGATTCAAACTATGAACACGGAGGGAGACATTGAAGCAAAGACAACAGAAGTTTATTACGCCCCATGTTGTCCAAACTGGTTTGTATACATATATCAATTTTTATAGTATATATTATAATTTGATTTTGAGTTACTAATCTTTGGTCCAACCTCCATAGTGTCGAGCCTCCCGATTGCACCGGGCCTGAAGACGATACTCCAACCGAAGGAGACATCGCTCATCGTGTCACAGTTTTGACATCTATATGTTGGATAAATAGTTGTTGATCAAATGGAGTATATCAAAGTGCTTGTTATACTTTGATGATCTCATGCTTATTTTGCTCTTTTCCTTTTGTTGTTTCCGGTGTGAATTATTTTTTTTTTTGAATTACCAGGAGGTTCGGGGCCAAAGCCCGTAATTCCCAGGTTCGAAACCACAACATATAATATTAGTTTCGTCCCAAGAGCCACTCGAACCAGCGACCTCTAGGTTTTGCGTGAAATTTTTATCAGTTGAGCTATTGGCTCTTGGTGAAATGTTTTTTTTTTGTTGGCGTGTGTGTGTAAAATATCGATCACTTTGTCTTGTCTTAAGACCATAGAAGAATGATATAGATCAGTTTGCTGTGTGCGAAACCCTTTGCTTGTTTATGCAAAAAATAAATGTTTAAAATGCAAGTTCGTTTGAGTAGAAAAGTAGTTGAACTTTCACAAGTGTTTTTTATCCAGCCAAAGAAGGCTTAACCGTTCATTTAATCCGTTCAATAACGAGTTGACTTTTTTTTGCGGGTTTTAGTTAACCGAAACAAACCAAAAACAAAAATAAAATAAGTTATGTAATAAAATCAATTTAAACAAAATGCAGAAAAAAAGAAAAAGAGAATTAGAATTTTGGGCAATTCTCAAAAATACCATACTTTTAACCTTTCACTTTTGCCTTTACACAAAACCTCGCTAAGTTCTGACTAGGACGACGACTTCACATTATTTAGAGCCTTGGGATTGTAAGGAGTTCCTTGAAGATGTCATCATTATGCGAAGGTAGAGTGACTTTTTTTAGGATAGCCGAATTTTTTATTAGCTTCATCTCTACAACATGTTCCCATGTCAAAATTTTGAAGACAACAAACTGGAGAGATGATAGCAAACACTCAGACACATGTGAAAAACTGATATGACTTATCTCCTGGAAACACATTTTCTCATAACCACCACAAGATAACTGCGGAAAGAAGAAAGGATTTTAAAGCAACGAAAAGATACACACTACAAGAAAATGGTCCCATTTCCGACGGCCAAAACCGTCGGAAATCCGTCGGAATAGGAGTTATTCCGACGGATTTCCGACGGTTATTGTCCGTCGGATCTATGTCGTCGGAAATAAAGATCCGTCGGAAATCCGTCGGAATAGTGATGGAATTCCGACGGAATACCGAATAACCGGATTCCGTCGGAATTCCGTCGTAATTTCGTCGGTGACAGCATTCCGACGGCATTCCGACGGCCCCCCACACTGACGGAATTCCGACGACCTCTCACACCGACGGAATTCCGACGGCCTCTCACACCGACGGAATTCCGACGGCCCATAAAACCGACGGAATTCCGACGGCCCATAAAACCGACGGATTAATTAATTTTTTTAAAATTTTTTTTTCTAAATAAATATATTAAATTAAATAAAATATAAAATTAAATTTAAATATTTATAAAAGTAATTTAAACATTTAAATATTTATAAAAGTAATTTAAACGTTTAATTATTACATAAACAAAAGTCTACTGGGACTGGTTACGGAAGAACGCGTTCATCTTTTCTTCCATTGCCCGAATTCTTTCTGCATCTTCTGCGCGTTGTGCCTCCATCGCGCTTACGCGCTCGAGAAAGTCGGCATTCTGTGCCCTCAAACTACTATCTGCGTGAAAGCGGTATGAATTAACGGATGGGGAGGAACTGTCTTCCGGGAGGCCAAAGACACGACCTTTGTGCTTAGGCGTAACCTATAAAAAAAATATACTTAATCAATGTTATAAGTTATTAGTATTAAAAGTTATTTTAAATTTGCAACTGTTACTAACCTCATAGGTGAACTCGTTGATCTTCTCGAGTGGAACTTCGGTGGCCGACGGAGTTCCTTCGACGATCTGTTGGGATTGGAGGTACTCCTCACCGAGCCTCTCCACGCTTTCCACGATTTCACGAGCAACTGCATCTTGAATTTCATTAGTCTTTCTGTTGGTGTGCGCATCTTTGATCAAATCAAGATGCGACGGACGCACACCGGTCTTCTGAAACTGTTGGCATAGATACGGAAGGAATTATGAAAGGGGTTATAAAAAATTCGTTTGAAAAATTTATATGATTACCATTTTTTCAGCACGTGTCGCTTTGCTCGTTGCTCCGAGGTTATGGGTCGCCGGTCCCTTCCCCTTCCGCTCGCTCTTCCGGTTAGTGGAGTTTTTTCCTGAGGTCGATTGAGTTTCCTCCCGTTTCCAATGGGCAAGTAGTCCAGCTCATAATGTTGGCTTATTTTTAAAAAACCGGGGCACCTTTTCTTGTTTGAACCACATGTCCTTCCACTCGTTCATCTTCAACGAATACTTTCGACCGGCCTTTTGGTTGAATTGCCGTCGGACCTGACCAGTCAGCTGCGGGTCCCAAGTAAAATCTTGCTGGAAAAAAAAACATACCCAAATTAGTATTGACAATTTTAATTTTAAATTAAAATCAACATTCTTAATTTAGAAAAAAAAAATCATACCGCAAATTGCCGAAACCATATTTCACGGTCTGCCTCTGGCATCGAACTGTATGTGGGATACGGTTCAGTTATCAAGCAATTGATCATTGTGTTGATAGAACTCGTAATCCCGTTTTGCGAAAATTTAAACCTAAACAATATTTAGTTAAATATTTTATTAAGTTAATATAATCAAATACATTTTTAAATAAAACTTACCAGGTCGTGTTGGGTGGCAAGTCAGGATCTAGACGAGTCAACCTATCCCGTCCGGGTTGCGAAACAAACTCCTCAACGGTCACGGCCGTGGGAGTTGAGGGCGCTGTATCCATAGGAGACGTGTGTGGGATATCAAAACCGCTAGTCTCGGGGATTTGCGACTGACTCCCACTCCCACCTCCCCTAGTGGAATTACCGGCTCCACTAGAGTGATGAAATCGCCTATAGTCCCTAAGATTGCCAAAAATTTTAAATATCAACTATTTATTCATATTATAAATTTGTATATAGCAAATAATTTTATAAAACGATCATAATTTATTCATATTATAAATCTTTATATGATTTACACATATCAACAATTTATGATTTATACATATCAACAATTTGGAATTTTATAATTTATTCATATTATATATCTATTATCTAGAAAATAATTAATAACCCCAAAAATAATTTATTCATATTATAAATCTTTATATGGAAAATATTCATATCAACAATTTATAATTTTTACATATTCACAATTATGTAAATTTATAACCACAAATACTTATTAAAATGGAAAATAATTTCATAAACCCGAAAAGTCACTTAATCACAAAATTCCTAAAATTAAAATTTTTTCTCTATCTCTAAATTCAATAATTCTTAAATTACAACATTTTTAAATTCCTAAATGGGTTGAATATTTGCCAATAAATCACACCAAAATCCTAATCCAATCTAATCTACTCTAAAATCAATTACTTATCTAATTCTAAAATATTATTATTAATCTAAACAATACTTATTACTAATCTAAATCATACAATTCAAATTAAATGTTTATATTAATGAAAAAAAAAAACTTACATGTTGTGGTTAGAAGAATGGAGGAGATCGAAGTTTGGAGGGTGGAGTGTCGCCGGAGTCGTGGCCTCTCGCCGGAGTCGCCGGAGTGCCGCCGGAGGGAGAAGTCGACGGTTGGAGGGAAGAGGAGATGAGCAGATCGAGTTGGGGAAGAAGATAGATCTGATTTTATTTACGACTAACCGACGGAAAACCGACGGAATTCCGACGGATTTTCGCGGTTTTTCGATGAGATCGAAGTTTGGCAGCAGAAATTAGGGTTTAATATTTTGCAGAAATATTTTTAAAAGATATTTTAACATCCGTCGGAAATCCGTCATAAATACCGACGGATTTGAATTTTTTAATTATATTCTGCGGAAATTGTTTGAATATTTACCCATACAAATTTAAAAACGCGTTTCCGTCGAAAAATTCGTCGGAAATATCTTTTTATAAAGATTTTTTAAAATTTGTGAAAACATAAAATTAAAATCTTAAAACTTAATAAATTCCGATTACATTAGAGCCTTTAAAATATTAAACATACAATGGTTATGGTACAAGGTCATAATACACTCCTAATTTTAAAAACATATGTCTCTGATTGATACCCAAACTTACAATCGATTAGAACCAGAATTTTTTCTTTCCCTTTTGTTTCTTTGGTGGAGAATCTAAATACCCGTCGCATAATTCCCTTTTGATTGCATCAACATCTATATATAAGTTGGGGCTTTCTGGTCTTTGGGCAAATTCATAATCATAGTAGTGATCCTTACATTCTTTTGAAGTACTTTCACCGTAAGTATCTGCCTTGTCAATCAATTGAGATGGTTGTACGTCCTCGAGAACACGCTTCTGGTCAGGACATTGTGCCTGCTTATCATATTTGGGTCTCAAAACATTGGGTTTAAAGCTCGAATCAGCTTCCCACGAGTATGTGGGTATCTCTTGAGTGAATTCGTCGCATTGAGTTTCGGTTTCCCACGAGTATTTTGGAATTTGTAGGGGGTTTGCCACGATTTTAGATTTATAGTCTTCATTTGGAGGGCTAGAAGACATTATTTGTGTTTTTGATAGGTGTAGAAGATATACACTTCATCATATGTATTTATAGTAGAAGTTATATGTTAAAACGTAACAAAAACCATGGCCACATCCGACTAGTATTAACCCATTCTATGCATACGTGTTTTCGTACCATTAGAATCGATCTGAGCCGTCGAAATGTTTCAGTCATATATGAACCACTAAAACGAGTTGTCAATTCATCATTCAATGGCCGACATTGTCATTCACACTGTCATTCATCATTTTGTGGCCGACAATTCCATCCACGGAATTGATTTCTTTATTGTCCACTGAGTTGTAATGTCGCATCAGTTTTTGTTCTTCTCTTACAACCACCTATACAGCGACACGTGAAGCTTAAAATATCATAAAATTTGCGTATATAAGTCAAAGTAATTGAACACAAAATCATAACACAAAAATATTCTATTTCGCAATTGCAAACAGAGATCTTTGGAATTATTATATGCAAAACCGAGCCTCCGTTAATTAAAATTCTCAGATTGTCTTCCACAATTGGATTTGTTAATTATTATTAAAATATTGCAAATATTCGTCTACCATGAAGTACATTATATTAGAGGGAACGCATAGATGTTAGAGTACAACATTCATAAACAAACATTTATTCATAAATTATTAATCTGACTCTCCTGATGAACCTTCACTAGGGATGGAGTCTGAATCGTCGTCAAATTCTTCACGTGTTTCCTCATCGTCCGAATGAACTAGATCATCGCCGATATGTGTTACATCAATGACAAGGTCAATGTTATCCATCTCCTCAACATGTGACATTTGCATACTTCTCGATACTTGTAGAAAATCATGTTCTGGAACTCCATATATTTTCCCTCTCGGATTAATTGGAGTTACAGTGATCCAAGGATCTCTCCTTGAGGAAATTCGAGGATATTTTATGTAGCACACCTATTAATGGAGATAGTGGATATTGTTAATATACAGGAATAACAAAACCTAACGTATGAGGATGTAGGAAAACCTATTATTGTATTGATACTTGGTCTGCTTGAGACGCAAGGATAAATGGATCGTAATGCTGTAGTTTCCGGCTTGAATTTATCGAAATAACACCAAGAGGGTCAATTCGAACCCCACGACCATTGGATGGATCATACCAATCGCACATAAACACAATGCACCTCAAGTCCAACATTCCTGGATAGTGGATTTCCAAGATTTCTTTTAAAATGCCATAGTACATGGTATCACCTGATTGTGTCGAAATACCATAGTCCGAAGTTGGCCTTTGACGTCCTTCCTCACGAATCCTGAACGAATATCCCCTCGTGCAAAATCTGGGATATGAAGTCGCGGTGCTGCGTAAACCATGAGCAAACTCCACTAACCAAGTCGGGAGGGTTTGACCACTTTCTAAACCTTCGGAAACCTAAAAACAATTACCGAAAGAAATCAGTAACATGTGAACGTGAAAACCTAAAAAAGCAAGCGTAAGGAATTATATTAAACTTACATAAAATTTCAACCACTCCGGGAATTCTTCATCTTTTAAGACAGCAAGTTCGGAATCTGTCTTATCAGCATGGTAAGTTTGTACTAGGGACATGTAAATCCTGTAACATAACAATTGTTATTACCCGAAGACAAATAATGCCACAAATTTAGTATGACAAATGGTGTACCTTTCATACTCCACAAGTTCGTCACAATTTCTTAGGATATATGTATGCAAATGTGTGACCTCTTGTGTTGATAGTATGCGAGTCTTCCCTTTTCCACTTACGCGACCAACTTGGGCAAACAACTCAGGTACGACCACGGGATACACTGCTTTCTCACCTCTATCATCATGTCGCGCCGGCCGTCTCCCCTTAGTCCGAACATCCGAAGGAAAGTAATACTCGGCAAAGCGTGATACTTCTTCATTTAGACTTTGTGCAACAATAGATCCCTCAACCTTGCTCAAATTTTTAATCTTTTTCTTCAGGTGAAACATGTAACGCTCGAACGGGTACATCCATCGGTATTGAACAGGGCCTCCTAATGCTGCTTCACGTGGGAGGTGAATAGGAAGATGTTCCATAACATCAAAAAATGATGGTGGAAATATCTTCTCAAGATTACAAAGGAGTACCGGGATGTTGGCCTCTAAATTACGGATTCCGTCCACTGTTAGTGTCCGTGAACATAAATCTCGAAAGAAAGCCCCAACTCCTACAAACGAAAAGGAAACAAGTTAGTACATATATAGTAACATTATATTAGTAATAAACTCACGGGAGTACGAAATATACCTCTAATGGCTTGATGGATGTCTTTTGGAAGAAGATAAGCAAATGCAAATGGAAGAAGACGCTGCATCACAACATGACAATCATGACTCTTCATTCCAATAAACTTCCCTTCCGTCGAATCCACGCAATTACGCAGATTAGATGCGTAGCCGTCAGGAAATTTAACACTTTTTTTTATCCATTCAAAAAAAATTTCTTTCTGACCCGCGTCTAACCGGTACGCAGGCATAGGCAATCTACCATTAGGCAAAACATGTAGAGATGCCCTTGAACAAATCAATGGCAAGTCTAATCTAGATTTCCAGTTGTCTTTTGTCTTTCCTGGTACATTTAAAATGGTGTTCATGATGTTGTCAAAGAAATTCTTTTCAACATGCATGACATCTAGATTATGCCGCAATAGATGGTCTTTCCAATAAGGCAAATCCCAGAATATACTTTTCTTGTGCCAATTGTGATATTCCCCACAACCGTCGACGGGGTAATGGCCATTACCCCCACAATCAGGAGTTCGCTCTGCACCAAAATCTCGTAACTGTTCCAATATGCTGCGACCATCTATCTCAGGAGGTGGACCATGTAACACAGGAAAATTCTTCCTGAAATGTCTTCTAGACCGACGATATGGATGATTTGCTGGTAAAAAACACCTATGGCAATCAAACCATGAAGTCTTCCTTCCGTGCTGCAATTGGAATGCTGAAGTATTGTCTTGACAATAAGGACATGCCAATCTTCCATGCGTTGTCCATCCAGATAACATACCGTATGCCGGAAAATCGCTTATGGTCCACATAAGAACCGCACGCATGTTGAAATTCTGCTGGATTGAAACATCAAATGCCTCAACACCATGCTCCCACAACATCTGCAACTCATAGATCAATGGTTGGAGGAATATATCGAGTGACCGTCTTGGATGATCTGGCCCGAGAACTAGAATTGAGAGAAACAGGAACTCTCGCCGCATGCACATAGAAGGAGGCAAATTGTAAGGTGTTACGATGACCGGCCACAATGAATATTTTCTTCCATGCTTTCCAAATGGGTTGAAACCATCAGTGGATAAGCCGAGGTATACATTCCGTCGTTCATATGCAAAATCTGGATATACGGATTGAAAGTGTTTCCACGCTTCTGCGTCAGAAGGATGCGTAATATCTCCATCTTGACTATGCTCTGCATGCCATCTCATACCCTTAGCTGTGCGTTCTTATTGATACAGCCTCTTCAACCTCTCTGTCAATGGTAAATACCACATCCGTTTGAATGGAATCTTCGCTCTGCCACCTTCGTCCTGGAACCGTCGTTTACGGCAAAATTTACATTTGTTTATGTTCTCATCTTCTCTCCAGTATAGCATACAGTTGTTGATGCACACATCTATTATCTGGTAGGGCAAACCAAGACCGGCAACAAGTTTCTGGACCTCGTAGTATGATGCTGGACTAAGATTATCCTCTGGCAAAACATCTTTTACAAATTCGGCGAATGCATCAACACATTCTTCGGACAAATTGTAATCAGTCTTGATGTTCATAATCCTACTAGCAGAAGATAACGGTGAATGACCTTCCCTACAACCACTGTATAGTGGTTGCTTTGATGCGTCTAACATATCAAAAAACCTTCGAGATTCTAAATTAGGTTCTTCAACCCTATCACCCTCATAACCACCCGACTGCAAATTCTCTTTAAACGCATCGTTAACCATCGCAACCGTACTTACCCCAACATCTACTTCCGTTGTACGTTCTCCTACGCTATCCGGAAAATAAGGTGCATTACTACTAGTACTACCATATTCAAAATTGCTTTCTCCATGTAAAAACCAAACCTTATATCCCGGCCTAAATCCATATCTATATAAGTGATTCCAAACAGTATGAACCGCAACACTAATTCTATTACAACAATTAGAACATGGACATTTGATATCCTGACCTTTTTTGGCTGCATCTTGATTTCTGGGTAAATTCATGAACTCGCATATACCTTCAGCGTATGCGGACGTTAATAAGTTCGAGCCAATATCTACTTACGAAGAAATGTCGAAACTTATAGAACGGATTTCCGTCAAAACCTCTGACAAAACACCCCACCAATCCCATCGGGCACCGCTAAATAATTTATAACCACTCAAACTTTGCCGACATCGGAAACCGTCGGTATTCCGTCGGAAAGTCGTCGGAAAATGACGACAGCTTATTTCCGTCGGGAATTAACGACGGATTTCCGACGGAATACCGACGGTTTCCGTGTCCGTCGGAAATCCGTCCCAATAAACCGACGGATTTGCGACGGATTCATTTTTATCGTAATGCCGTCAGCATTCCGTCGGAAATTCCATCGGAATAGTGCTGTTTTTCTTGTAGTGACACGAAATCTTCATAGAAATGAAAAAAAAAAAAAACTCAATAGGGTTTAGCAGATAATTACCAAGGTGAGGGATTTCAAGTTTGGCCAGCTCTCAAGAAAGGTTGGTATGTAACCATTTCAAATATGAATGAGAGTTACGTAGAGAATTTCAAAACTTACGAAGGTCAATTATGAAACAAATTACATTTTACAAACTGAGAGTTTCTGATATTGTTCTCCTTTTCTTTTTTCGTCGACAATTTTAGAATTTGTTTTATAATGAAACGGTATTAACGATTTCCAGAATTTACTTTTTTTTTCTTAAAAACAATTCAGTACTTGGAGTTTTATAATGAAATCAATAACTATCCCAAAAGTAACACGACCTTTTCATCCTCTTTCATGTGTTTTATATAAGATTGTTTTTAACTTTTAAAATATGGTTTTTGGAGAGTTGACAAAAACAATATATAATGGTAAAGGGGGATCCAACTCACCATGATGTGATACATTAAGATCATCATAAATTACAATAAGCTAGCAACCTCCCTCAAATCCGAGGATCCAAATCAACTTATCATCATGAGTTCTTCCACAATCGGAGGTGATTTTTTTGTTGTTGTTGAATTTATAATAATATTTTTTAGTAATCCTTTTTTTTTTGCGTAGCACCACCGATGCAAACCATGAACACGGAGGGAGACATTGAAGCAAAGACAGCAGAAGTTTATAACGCCCCATGTTGTCCAAACTGGTTTGTACATATATATCTTTACGACTTAATTTACTTTATATTATATAGTTTGATTTTGATGGAAATTTAATCAAAGTTACTTATATTTGCTCCAACCTTCATTACCGAGCCTAGCGATTGCATGGGATCTGAAGAAGGTTCTCTATCGAATGAAGACGGTTGTGTGATCACATGGTTGAAATGTCTCTGTGGAATGAGTTGATCTGAGTAAATCAAAAGTGTACGTTAACACTTTCATGATCTCATGCTTCTTTTGCACCACTCCTTTTGTTGTTTCCGGTGTGAAATCGCTGAAATGTTCTCTTTTTTTGGGATCATTTGCAAAAATATCGATCACTTTGTCTTATCTTAGACCATGAATAAATGTATTAATAATATAATAATGATATAAGATTGCAGTGTTGCTATGTGTTGAATGAATCCCTTTGTTTGTTCATACATAAGAAAGAATGTTTCAAATGGCAAGTTCATTTTGAGTAGAAAAATAGTTGAGTTCACAAGTGTCTTTCAACCGGTCAAAGCATGCTTAACAGATTGATCCATATATTTTATATGGTGAATATTACAAAATGTGCAATTATCTCCAAAAATATTTATAAAATTTGCCATAATTTTGATGTTTTTTCAAAATTGCCATAAATTTACTATTTATATCATCAAAAAGACACATTTATCCCTTATCTTATTTTCAATACTTATTTTCCACACATTTTTTCTCTTTCTTTCTCCAAAAAACATCATTCTTTTCTCTCTTCTCTCTCTTTCCTTTCTCTTTCTCTCTTATCTCTCTCATGGTGGTAGATGATCGTTGGAGACAAAAACGAAAGTTAATAGTCCTCGGAGGTGGAAACAGTGATGGACGAAAACAGTGGTTGTGACGGAGGACGAAAAGAGTGACGATAACAGTGGTTATGACAGAAGACGATAATAGAAACAGTGAAGGAAGACGTAAACGAAGACGGAGACGGTGGTTGTGGACGCAACGGTGACGGAGACGGATGGTGGTTGCAGAAACGAAGACAGAGACTGTGGCCAGTGGACGAAAACGGAGACGGTGAAGGTGAATGTAGACGAAAACAAAGACTATGAACAATAGACGTCTTCAGAGATGGTGGTCGACGATGAATAGAAACGGTGTGGACATAGCCGGCGACAAAAGACAAGATGGTGGTTGTATACAGCTATCGTCGGAGACGGTGGACAAGTGGTGGTGGTGATGGACAAGTGGTGGTAGTGGTGGACAAAAACATACACTAATGTCATACATCAAGGGCAAAACTGTCTTTTTACTTGGATGTTAATCCAATTTGTGGCAATTTTGAAAAAACGTTAGAATAATGACATTTTTTGAATTTTTTTTTTTGAAAAATGGCAATTGTTGTAAATTTCTCTTTTATATATTACTTATTATGAATCATTGACGAAACAAATTTTGGATAGGACTGATAGACCAATTTCGAGTCAGATTAATTATGGATCGGGTAGTCTATGGCGAACCCAGGAATTTTTTTTTACCTCGGTCAATAATAAGTAAAAAAAAAAATTATACACAATAGTAGCAAGAAAGAGTTGAACCCGAGATATGGTGGTTCAATTATCATTACTTTACCAACTGTGCCAGTGGAACTTCATTGATTTACTTGTAATAAATTGTATTTACGGACTTTAGGTAGGTCAGGTGACACACCATAGCCCTTAGTGGGTCCACTAACTCGTAATCTCCACCATTTTTCCGTTTTGAACAGAGATAATCAGAGAAATGAAAACGCTAGTTGCAACTACACGCGCGTTTCTGAAATGCTGGATTTGCATCAGCATTATTTAGCGATCTATCTTGTCACTAAGAGGAACTCTTTTAATGAAGAATGAATCCAAAAGTAATGTCGTGAATGTATGGCTTATGGATCTTCTTACTAAAACTGATGTTGTGAATGTATGGCTTCTGGATCTTCTTACCTCGATTTTTTTTGTTCATGTGCATTATCACCATCATCTAGGTTTGATAAATTTTGGTACAGAGGACAAAAATGTTGAAACAATGTCTAAAATATGCGATTATCAATTTTTTTCCTCACTAAAATGGATAACTGATGTTCTAGCTTTAGCTCACAATTCTTCCCTTTTTCAAGTGATTGGAGTATGTGACAGTAAATCCTTGCTTGTTTCAAACTTCCAATAATGGATGTGCTCAAGGAACTAAATGATGAACTTTTGTCAGAATTTTACTGTATCAAATCAATTGATTCTCCATTATTAAAGTTGGATGCTTTAGGCACTTGTTTTACCTATCATTGGTTTTTCCTCATGAGTCTTTTTATTGATTATAAACCGAGCATGATGTGGTAAGCAAATCCATCTTATGCATCGAAACTCAGACCTTGAGGTGTTGGATTTTTTCTTGCGGATTTTTAATTTTTAAAATGGAATTGATTCAATCGAATCAACTAAAAAAAACTAATCAAACCGAACCAAACCAACTTTTTATTTTAATTTAATCCGAACAAACTTTCAAATTTACGCGTAATTTTGTTACTTTTTAGTTTTTACGTTTGATGTGTAAAAAGTCGATGCTAAGGGCCCAATCCCCTTATTGCTACGTTATTTAAGCGACTTGAGCCCAATTTACTTAGAAAGTTTCAATCAACCACTAAAACATCCCTGACACCAAAATGAACATCTTTTAACAGAAAATAAGAAATTAGGTTACGTACCAGAAGAAAATTTCAATAACGAAAAAAGGTTCATGAATCTTCATTGGCACCAGCAAGATTGTCCAATTCTCCATCCTCAATATCATCTTCTTCTTCACCATGATTTGAAAAATGTTAAAACATTTCAATTAACATAATTCTATTAAATCCGGTCTAATTCAAGTAACCAAAAAAAATGTTGGTGGTGAGCGTTTTGTTTCCCTGATAAAATTAAAATTCGACGTGATTTCATTTGGATCTGGGTTAGGTTCGTCCGTATCATCATTATCACTCTGATCTTCCTCATCATTGTTGTTCTTAGGCCTGGGCAAAAAATCCGAAACCGAGTACCCGACCCAAAAAACTCGGTTCGGTTCGGTTTCGGGTTTGAGCTATATACCCGATTGGGTACGAAATATATGTACCCGCTATACCCGTACCCGTTCGGGTTTTACCCAAAAACCGAACATATCCGAAAATTGTCGAAAATACCCGAAATTGAAAACCGAAAATATATACATAAACCAAACATACCCGAAAATTATCGGTGTTTTACCCAAAACTGTTCGTTTTTTTTGCCGAAAAACCGAACATATTCTTTGAGTTTCCATTTAATTGTCGGGTAATCGGGTAGCATTTCGGGTTGTCGGGTAGAATTTAGGATATTCGGTTCTTAAATCTCGGTTATTAAACCGAACCGATGTAAATTCGGTGGGTTCGGGTAAATTGATGAAAAAACCGACCCGAACCGAACCCGACAGTACCCGAACCGAAAATGTATATGTACCCGATTGGGTACAAAAACTCCGTACCTGAATTACCCGAACCCGACCGGATTCTATCTGAACCCGAACCGAGTACCCGAATGCCCAGGCCTAGTTGTTCTGCTTTCGGAAAATCATCCAAGAATACGATTGGACCAACGAATATAACCAACCCTAGTCAGAGTTTAATTAAAATACCTTTCTATACTAACACAAATTCATCTAATTAAGGTATAAGTTCCAATATGTAGACCCCTCTAAACTCTTTGTACAAACTCTGCATTTGCAAACAATATCATTGCAGCGTACACACCATCATCCCATATCTATTTTTGCAATTCAGATCTTCCTTGTTTTTGAAATGTTTCCTTTTCTTGAAATGTTCCTTCTCACCATCATCAATGTTTTCAAACACTAAATCATCATCATCACCAACTTCAACATACAGATGATCAATTTTGATATTATCATTTTGTTTATCCACATTCACACATTTTTCAGGTAGTTCAAGCAAACATATTCTATTCTAGGATAAACTTGGGTTTACATCCATTTTTTCTATATCAAAATTTTCGGCACTTAGTTTACGTGAATTTTTTTCAAGGCTAATGGCAGAGTCTTGATTATATGGGGGTAACAGGTGGAGTGCTCGATTCCTTCCTCGCTTTATATAATATTTTTTTCGTATGGAAAAATATAGGAAAAAAAGAGGAGCAAATTAAAAGAGAAGAAGGTAGTCATAGACTCGTACACATTAAATACAAATTGAGATCAGCTTTGAAGAGCATCTAAAGAGAGACATATATGTTTGGCACAAATATAACCTAAAACGGATAAAGCAAAACAAAGAGCATAAATTTAACCTAAAGCTGGTTAAGAAAAACAAAGAGTATAATCGTGTGTTTCGTTGTTTTTTTTTTCCTCTTAAAAAAAAGTGCGTTAGATATTTTTAAAAAAATTACTCTTTCTGTTCTATAACGTAAGATGTTTAAGGATTTTTTTATTTTATTTTATTTGTTTCATTTTTAAGATTTTTACATGTTTTTATATAGATTTTAGTGTTGTAATATACTTTTGATCTTTCAAATTTTATAGTTTTTTTTATGATTAGTTAAATAATATATTTAACTAATTATTAAATAATATTTTGTTTATAATTATCGTTGGCTGATATATGAGATGAAAAAACACAATTTCAAAGTTTTAGTGGGTGGCCAATGATCTCTCTCCCAACGCCCCTGAGTATGATACGCAACGTAGGTTATGGAGCTATGCACCCCACCACTTTCTGTCTCTGTCCTCTCTTCTTGTTTTTGTAGGAGATATGGTCGACTTATAGGAAAACATATTTTTGTGATATACTTTTGATTTTTTAAACTTTGTAGTTTTTTTTTATAATTGGGTAAATTATATTTTTAACTAATTATTAAATAATATTTTGTTTATAATTATTATTATTATTTTTAAATCTCATGTATTTTTTATATCTTTAACTAACTATTTTTTCTCTTAAAAAACAGTGCCTTTTCCCTTGACGAAATCGAGAAAGAAAGAAGAAGAAGAAGGATGAAGAAGATCCCGGTGCTTCTCATGGGATGCGGAGGCGTTGGCCGTTACCTTCTTCAACACATCGTCTCTTGTCGATCGATTCACTCCAAAATGGTGCTTATTCTCTTCTCCTTCACTCAACTAGTTTCTCTCGATTTCTCAGTAACGAATCCAAAACTGATCTTGTTAATGTGTGGCTTTTCTGGATCGTCACACCTCGGTTTGAGTACAGTGACAAATTTTGAAACAATTCCCGAAACATGATGTTCTAGCTTTAGCTCAAGACACAAAATCATGAATTCCTCTTCTTCTTTTTTCACAGGGAGTTCATTTACGGGTGGTTGGAGTATGTGACAGTAAATCCTTACTTGTTCCAATGGATGTGCTCAAAGAGGAACTGAATGATGAACTCTTGTCAGAAATTTGCCGTATCAAATCAAATGGTTCTCCATTATCCAAGTTGGGTGCTTTAGGTAACTGTTTGAACTATCATTGGTTTTTCCTCATGGGTCTGTCTTTCTCTGGATTATAAGCCGTATACAATTCTGTTTTTCATCCCAGAAAAAGGTGGATATCAAGTGTTCAATGATTCCGAGTCAAGAAAGGTAACCGAAGAAATTGCAGAACGTCTGGGTAAATCTATAGGTTTGTACCAAACATAACATTGTTGAAACGTTCAAAGTCTAGTATTGGGGATAAATAGCTTCTGATGGATTAATCTCATGTATTTGTTATAGGCTTAGCTGTTGTGGATTGCTCAGCGACCATGGATACAATTGAAATATTGATCAAGGCAGTTGACTTGGGTTGCTGTGTTGTCCTGGCAAATAAGAAGCCTTTTACTTCAACAATGGTAACTTCGTGTTACTAGTAAGCATTTTTGCACGTACTGCTTGTGTTATGAATGTGGAGGCATACGCGTCAAACTTTTCACATAGTTTTTGTCGCTTCCCTTTTGGTTTTCTTGTCGTGTATCATTAGCACAAATAAGCTCATTTGGACATAGCATATAGTCTTGAGATTTGTTGCAAATCAGTACTTGATGTTGTTTCATGCAGAAGATTTAAACTGTTTCCTTTTTCTTTGTAAAAAAAAACATCTCTTGGGTCAGTTGAGTTCTCTTAATTGTACACCCTAATAGTTACGTCTCTGATAGTCTATAATGTAGTTGAAATGACTCATATTTGTTCTCATCTTGTCTTCTACGCAGGAACATTATGATAAATTGGTTTTGCATCCGCGACGCGTCCGCCATGAATCCACTGTAGGTGAAATGTGCTCTTCAACAAATTTACTACTGTATGAGTGTGGTGATATAATTTCTGTGTATGGTAGGTTGTGAATTTTTTTTTTTAAAGTTCTTGCTCTCAACCTATGTTTTTTATAGGTTGGTGCTGGGCTTCCTGTCATCGCATCCATGAACCGCATAATTTCATCTGGAGACCCTGTTCATAAGATTGTCGGTAGTTTGAGCGGTAGTCAGACTTCACATGCAATTCATTTTACTGTGATAGTGTTTTAGATGTTTCTCATTGTTCTTATCCCAATTTATGCATGTATAATTTATTAATTATTTATGTAGCTTTGTATCCATGCTCGATTCATGATAGGTACCTTGGGATATGTAATGAGTGAGCTTGAAGATGGCAAGCCTCTAAGCCAAGTTGTTCGAGCCGCCAAAACGTTGGGGTACACTGAACCAGGTTCTGTTCAGTTTCGTTCAGTCATCATGGCAAATATCTTGTTTTGTCTGATTGATAGCCATCTGCTTTCGTTTAGCAGCATTATATTTAAGTAGATATCGATTTATCTGCCTTTCGATATTCTATAATCTTTTTTGTAGATTGACAATATTCTCCAACTTGCTGTGACCTTATAGTGCATTAGCATTGGATTGGCCTTGGGAAAACCTACCCGTAATAGATGAAAAGAAAGATTATATCTGAATATTCTAAATATGAAGTTTGATTGACATGTTCTTTTGCTTTTTTTTTGCAGATCCACGCGACGACCTCAGTGGTATGGATGTTGCTAGAAAGGTATGGCCAGATAGATATAGTATCTCTTGTGAGAGTTAGTGCATTCATACCTTTGTTAATTTAGGTGATGTTACCATCAGTACATATGGCAGATTGCTTTCTTCATCTACTTTGAGTAATGTACAAAAAAAAGCAGTCATGATTTGTCTGGTGGTCATGTGAACAATCTATTTTTTTGAACCTGATTTCCTGATGATATTAGTAGGCAAATCCTCCAATGTTCTGTTGTCACTTACTCGCAGCAATTAAAAACATACGCGTTGAAATTCCCATACATTGTTTTCATTTCAAGCAAATTGTTTTGGTAATGAGAAAATATTTAATACAAACTATGTTTCTTAACTTTGTTTGTTTCTGTCATGACAGGCTTTGATTCTTGCTCGACTTCTTGGGAAGAGGGTAGTTATGGATAGTATAAAGGTGAGAACCACATTAAAAGCTTTTCAATTTCTATCTATTGAATTCGATGCTGGGATTTATGTTTGCTGAAGAATGACTCCTAACAAGACTCCTTTGATGCTTTTTCTCATGTATATAACCTTTGTGGTTTTTATTGTTTCTATGTAGATAGAGAGCTTGTACCCCGACGAAATGGGACCTGGAGTCATGTCTGTGGATGATTTCCTCCGTAATGAAATAGTAAAACTTGATCAGAACATCGAGGAGAGAGTTAAAAGAGCTTCATCAAACGGGTGTGTGCTTCGTTATGTTTGTGTGATCGAGAGCACAAGGTAATAACACTTACCTCTCTCACTATTTCTGAACCCAAACTCTTTTATTTTGGGGTACAGTCAACAACATTCAATACCTTCAACAAAAGTGTTTCACGGCTACATTGTTGATTGTAGCTAGAGAGAACAATGGTTTGCTAATTATATTGCTAAATAAATGCATTTGATCAGTCGTAATATGCTAGTGTACAATGTCGGAATTTTCTGATTCAGAATTTCACGGTCTCTCCGCAGCGTCCAAGTTGGCATTCGAGAAGTTTCAAAAGATTCGCCACTGGGACGGCTAAGAGGCAGTGACAATATAGTAAGTTTGTTAGAAGATTCTATCTATTCTGAACACAAACAATCTGATTAAATGGCTTACGAGTTCCCTCCTCGCACACATTATCTCTTATTAGCTCACATTCTCATATAGAAATTGGTACATTTGATCACATTATGTTTATGGCACAAGCAGACAATGTTCCCTCTGTCTTGTGAGGATAAAAAATGATTGAGTTGATTGGTAAAACTGCAGGTAGAGATATATAGCCGTTGCTACAAGGAGCAGCCTTTGGTGATTCAAGGCGCCGGAGCCGGCAACGACACGACTGCAGCCGGTGTTCTTGCAGACATCCTCGACTTACAGGATCTTTTTCCTTGAGAGTGTTGTGGTTCTATCAAGTAATAACAAACCCCAATAAATTAGTCTTTTTTTCTTCTTATTAATAAAAAAAAAGTATCTTTCATCGTTTCTTTTCAAGGATTTTTGTTCAGCAATTCATTAAATTTAAAAGAATGTTATTAGCCAACAAGAACGTGGCTTCTCCTTACATTACAAAGGTAAGGATTTTGACAAATCAATATCTTAAAATAGAAAAGAAAGCGTTGACTTGTTTAAAAAGAAAGAAAGCAAAAAACAGAGTCAAACAGAGAGAACGGCGTCGTTTGATATCTCAGTGTGATCGACCTTGTTTTTAGGATCAAGAGCCATCTCCCGGAGCCGGAGAAGACTTCCGGTAGCCAAAATCGCCTTGGGGTTTATATCATGAAGTGATCGGAGATACAAACTCTGACAAGCTTTATTCGCCGCCTCCGATACTTGTTTGTCTTTTATCCCCAATAAACAATGCCCTAAGATCCTCAGTATCGGTTGCAGAAGCTCCCACGGCAACGGAATCCTTCCGCTATCTCTCTCAGATCTTCCTCCGATCGCGACATTCTCTTCTTCTCTCCACGAATCATCGCTCAACGTAGGAATCACAGCTCGTGATTGCTCTGTTTCTCCGTTTTGCCCTGCCCATTTCTCGCAAGATTCGCAGAAATTGAGCTTCGATTCGCGTGGCATTCTCGAGATTTTGCTATAGTAAAGCTCCAACGCGACTCCGACGATCCTCGCGCGTCGCGTAGATCTCACCGTCCCGTGTGGATCTAACGTGGAGGAGATCACGGCGATGTTGAGACACGTCGAGTTGTTCTTCGTTGGACCTTTGGATTCGTGGTAAATGCTTGGGTGAGAGAGATCGGGAATGTTGACGGTTAGTGCTTGACCGGCGCGTGAGGTTGTTTCGTGAGCGTAGAGAGCGAGTAAAACGGCTTCGAATCCGGCTTGTGGTTGCCGGAGAGGTACACGAGAGAGGTAAAGACCAGCGATCATGGGGACGAAACGGAGGACGAGAAGCTGGAGAGATTGTTCAGAGGATTGGAATGTGTCGTAAAGCCAACGGCAGAGGTTATTATCGCCGGAGCCTGAACCTGGACGGAGGAGAAGAGTGGATATCGCGGCGGAGACGGCGTCGTCGTCGAGGAGGAGAGAGATTGAGGAAGGGATATCTGTTGTTGTGACAATTGAGGATAATGATTGTATCGCTGCTTGACATTTCGCGTTGGAATCCGAATCGTTGGTAACGGTGGTTTCTGAATCGCCGACGTTGATTGCCGGAGACGGTGGAGAGTCATGGATGGAGGAAGAATCAGACATTTTTGGGGGAAGAAGAAAGGTTTGATCGGTTGTGAAAGAGAGAAGAAGAAGAGAAAATATCAAACTTTTGAGAAATTTACGCAGCAAAAGTAGGATCAAATATTTATATTTTTATTTATTTCGCTTATATCGTACGATCTGGATCGTCCGATATTTTTTTCTCCATCGGACGGTTGTTATAGCACCGTACAGAGATCAGAAACACAACAAAAAAAAATCTTTGCTTGATTCTTCTTCTTCTTTCTATGAATTCGATCAGAGAAATTAGGGGAACGTAATTTGTGCGAAAATCTCTTCTCTGTTACGAATACCTTGTTTTGATTACTTGAGGTACGTAACTTGTCTCGATCTGTTTTGTTATTTCTAGGGCTTTCTCGTTGTTCTTTTAGTTTAGGTTTAGCTACCAAAATTTTTACCAATCTCTTTCGTTTTTTCTATATTGATGATGTATTGGGTTTGATTGCAATCGATTTTCGGGTGTTCGTGTGACGAAAAAATTGAATTTTGTTTAGTTTTGCTTGGTTGGATTGAATCGTTTTCTCGTTTTTCTTCAGGGCTAGCTGAATTCGTCTCTGGGGTTGTAGGTTTTCAGATCCGGTCAGGTTCGTTCGGGATTAGCTCTGTCGGTTAGGTGTGCTTCGGACGCTTGCTGGGATTTTCATGGCATTTGAGTGCCAAGAAAGAGAGAGTTTGTACGAACCAAGAGCTGAGTCTGATCTTTTGTATACGGACTTGAGAATAGGAAATGGGTCTGTTGAGATTCCAAGTGTGAAGTTACCTCGTCAACAAAAGAACGGAGCTTTAGTGCCCAGTGGCTCGAAACCGTCCCTCTCTGACAAGGATTTGTCTACTAATATTTATCAACGTTCCATAATTGATTTGCCTCAGGCATTGATATCTGAGATTCTTAATTGTCTTGACCCAAAGGACTTAGGTTTAGTGTCTTGTGTTTCAACTAGTCTGCATAAGTTAGCATCGGAGCATCATGCTTGGAAGGAATTCTACTGCGAGAGATGGGGACTCCCCGTTGTTTTCGGGGCTAAAAGTTTAGGATTTTCTGATGAGAATTCATGGAAAGAGCTCTTTGTTGAGAGGGAATTTAGGAGTAAGATATTTTTAGGGCGTTATAGTATCGATACCCTGTATGGTCACACCGAAGCAGTCCGAACTGTTTTCCTTTTAGCTTCTGCCAAGCTCATTTTCACTTCTGGATATGATTCCATTGTTCGGATGTGGGACATGGAAGAGGGCTTGTCTATTGCAGCATCTAAACCACTTGGTTGCACAATCAGGGCAGTTGTGGCTGATACAAAGTTGCTGGTAGCTGGTGGTGCTGATGGATTTATACATTGCTGGAAACCAGTGGACGGTCTTCGTAACCTGTTTGACCTCACAGGTTTTCAGAAAGAGAAGACCGAGTTTCGACTATGGGAACATGAGGGCCCTATTACATCTCTTGCCCTGGACATGAAAAATATATTTAGTGGTTCATGGGACATGTCTGTTCGTATATGGGATCGATCTTCAATGAAGTGTATCAAAACCTTGAGGCATAGTGATTGGGTTTGGGGACTTGCACCTCATGAAAACAGCATCGCCAGCACGTCAGGGTCTGATGTATATATATGGGACATTATCAGCGAGACTCCACTGGCAATCATCCATAATGCTCATGAGGGCAACACTTACTCTTTAGCAAGAAGCCATACTGGGGATTTTCTGTTTACTGGTGGAGAAGATGGAGGAATCAAAATGTTTGAGATCAGAAGATATGGTAGTGAAACAAGCGTTGTATTCATATCTCAATGGATGCCTCACTCTGGTCCTGTCTACTCTCTTTCATTTGAGTTTCCCTGGCTTGTCTCAGCATCTGGTGACGGTAAACTCGCACTTATCGACGTCAGGAAGTTGTTGAAGACTAACCGTCGTGCCTTATCCAAAAGGGTTTCATCGAAAACTGTGGAACCGCCACATAGAATGCTGCACGGGTTTGGATCAAACTTGTTCTCTGTAAACGTGGGCTGTGACCGTATAGTGTGTGGAGGTGAAGAAGGCGTAGTCCGGATATGGAATTTCACACAAGCGCTGGAGATAGAGCGAAGGGCTCGAGCTCTCAAAGGAGTGAGGCTTGAGAACAGGATGAGACGAAGGAGGATGCAAATGGAGATGAATTCAAAGAGTGGAAGGCCTGACCAATGCTCTGTTGCTGCTCATAAGAACCCCATCAATGGCGATAGAAACCGAGCCTGGCATACTAAACGAAGAGCAAGCGGGAAGGCAAAGGTCTAAGCACTCAGTGAAGCAATTCTTAAAACCTTGGCACATTGTGGTTTCGGCTTAATAGAGTTGGCTCTTATGGTTGGTAGAAAATTGAGAAAGATTCGCTTTTAGCTCCCTTGTTCTATTTTATATGTTCGGACACTAAGCTCTTATGAAGAAAATTGCAAAAAAAAAAAAAAAAATGTTCTTATTCACCTTGCTTGCGCATAGCCAAACCACCATATGCCTCTACGCATTCATCGACCATCAGTAGATTGCGGTTCTTTATTCATTCATAAAGTATTCTTAAATTTCGCCAACATATATATATATACATTGGTTTTATGTTTGATTGAGTTTTTGGATCTTTTTGAATTTTTTTAGTTTTGATGTAGGCTTTTAGTTTCTAAGACAGTAAGACCCATATAATGTAGTGTTTTTTTTGTTTTGTATATAAATAGTAAAAATTAAGAAAAAAAGTTTTTCTATAAAAAAATCTAAAAAACTTGAATGGAGAAATAAAGCAAAAGCTCATTCCTTATTTGTTAAAAAAAAAATCAAAAATATTGATTGGTTGTTTAGATGATTTATTAACAACAAAACCAAAAACTCTTTTAAAACATGCATCCATTCAATTGATAAGTATTTAACCAACTATTTTTTATCCAAAAAATTGACTTTTGTATATTTTCTTTAAATATTAGTTATTTGAAATTAGACATTTTCTATGTTATCAAGGTAATTAAATATGATATTGCTTTTAATGTGTTTTTCCATAAAAATACATTAGCAGAGAATTCAAAAGAAAAGATGGATCAGAGCCTCTTCTAATTTTTTCACACTTGAAGTTTGTTATAAATTTGGCTTAAACTCTACTCATGCTTGCTTTCTCAAATGAGTTACATATTCTCTGACACTTGTGGTTTTGTAACTCTAGAAATGAATTTGCGTGTACCGTCTCCTACACCTATGGAATTAGAACCTGTGAAAAGCAAGAACATTCTTCTTCCAATGGCTCGCCGTGGCAACGGTTCCAAAGGACAAAAGATTCATCTACTTGCTAACCACTTCAGAGCCAACTTCACTAAACCAAACAGTCAATATTTCTTCCATTACAGTGTATGAAGATGCTTCTCTTCTGTCCTCTCATTTCCTATTGCACTCACTGCTTTGAAATAGTTTACAATGCGATCTGTCTCTTTGATCATTGGATACAGGTTGCTATAACATATGAATATGGAAGTCCAGTTGAAGCCAGGGGAATTGGCCGAAAGATTCTAGAAAAAGTTAAGGAAACTTATCAGATCGATTTGCGTTTCAAACACTTTGCTTATGATGGCGACAAGAATCTCTTCACTGTCGGTCCTCTTCCTAGAAACAGACTAGACTTCATTGTTGTTCTTGAATACATGTCTTGTAGCAGAAACAACACTAGAGATGATTGGACCAATGACGCGGACAAGAAAAGATTAAAGCGTCCTTATCAATCCAAGAAATTCAAGGTTGCGATTAGCTTTGCTGCAAAAATCCCAATGCAAGCTATTACAAATGCTCTTCAAGGAAACGAAACCGATCGTCTTCAAGATGCTATAAGAGTGTTGGATGTTATCTTGCGCCAAAATGCAGCTAGACATTAAGTAGAATTTTCTTGTTAGTCTTTTATCTTGTTCATGTTGTCATTGTTTCTCTGTTTTTTTGCAGAGGTTGTCTCCTTGTTCGACAATCTTTTTTCCACAATGACGCGAAGTTCTTTACGAATATCGGTGAAGGTGTGGATTGTTACATAGGGTTCCATCAGGGCCGGCCATGAGAATTTAAGGGCCACAAGCCAAAAAAACCGATAATTATTGATGTTTTGAAAAAAAAAAAAACCAAATGTCTATAGAGGGATCGAACCCTCCACATCTTTTTTTTATTTCATGTAGTGCATGAACCAATTGAACTAAAAAATTTTATACATATTTGTGGGCCTAAAATATATATAAACAAAATATCAAAAATTTTGGGCCGTAAGCACGGTTTGGCCTGCTTGCCTCAGGGCCGGCCTTGGGTTCCATTCAAGTTTCAGAACTACTCAAGAGGGTTTATCCCTCAATATTGGTAATTCCTTTCTATTTTTATATGGTTTAATTTGCATTTAGATTCTTTTTAATTTGTAACATTTTTGGTTTTTATTTTTTGTTTAGATGTTTCAACTACAATTATAGTACAACCTGGCCCTGTTATTGATTTCCTTATTGCAAATCAAAATGTGAAAGATCCATTCTCTATGGATTGGAACAAGGTACTTAGAATCTTTAATGGTGTTTTAGCATATCTTTGAGGTGAAGTACTTAATTATCTGATTTGTTTTCTCTTATTAAGGCTAATCGTACTCTCAAGAATCTGAGAGTTAAGGTCATCACTTCAAATCGAGAATACAAGATAACCGGACTAAGTGGAGTACACTGCAAAGATCAAAAGTATGTCGATAATTTTAACACATTTTGTAAGTTTCTCTGATTTGGTTATCATTTTATCAATTTTTGTGGTTTGATTTAGGTTTAATCTGAGACAGATGAAGGAAAATGGGGAACTTGAGATAACAGTGTTTGATTACTTCACTAAAGTCCGCGAAATCAAGCTGCGGTATTCAGGTGACTTCCCTTGTATAAATGTTGGTAAGCCTAAGTGTCCTAACTACATCCCCATTGAGGTAATTAAACTTAAGTGCATTTTCATGTTCTTACCACATTTTCATGTTTAAATAGCTTATGACAAAATTGTTATTGGTTTTTCACATTTTGCAGCTTTGTGAATTTTTTTCTCTACAACGCTATACTAAAGCTCTTACAAGTTTTCAAAGGACTAATCTAGTAAAAGAATCAAGACAGAAGCCACAAGAAAAGATGGATGTATTAATCAGAGTATGGTCTTTTAATTTTTCATTTATCTTCTTTATTTTTAATTTTTTATTGGTATTTCAAGTTTCTGAAGAACAGTAATTATAATGATGATTCAATGTTGCAAGAATGTGGTGTTAGAATTGGCTCTAACTTCACTCAAGTGGAAGGACGCATATTACCAACACCAAATGTGATTCTTCTTCTTTATTAGTCTTCTTTTTCATTTTTGGTCATGGAAGATTTGAATGAATAATCATATTCTCTTGTCTCTCAATCCTAAAACAGCTTAAAGTGGGCAATCAGGAGGACTTATTTCCTCGAAGTGGGCGTTGGAACTTCAATAATAAGGTCTTTCATTACATATCCTTTTTCTTATGAACTTGATTTTTTCATAGATGTTTGAAAACTTCTATTCCTTTTGCAGAAATTTGTTGAGCCAGCCAGGATTACCAAATGGCCGTTGTGAACTTCTCTGCTCGATGTGAGACGCACAGGATTATTTCTGATTTGATTAGATGTGGAAAGATGTAAGGAAAAGTAAGCTTTTATTTCTTCATGATCTTTTCTTTTAATAAAGAACACAAATCACAACACTCTTACATTTCATAGAACATAGATCCTCCCTTTTACGCCGTCTTCGAAGAAAATCCTCAGTTTAAGTATGCTCCTGGTTCTGTAAGAGTAGAGAAGATGTTTGAACAGATTAAATCCATACTCCCAGAGCCTCCAAGATTCTTTCTTTGCATTCTATCAGAAAGAAAAAACTCTGATGTTTATGGTAATAGTCAACACTTATATCACATTCTTGAAACATGGTACTTTTTTCCTCATGTCATATGAGTCATGTCTCTTAATAATTAGGTCCTTGGAAAAAGAAAAATCTTGTTGAATTTGGAATTGTGAGTCAGTGTATTGCACCAACCACAAAAGTAGTAAATGATCAGTAGTATCTCACTAATGTTCTCCTCAAGATAAATGCCAAGGTGATCTCTTTGAACCAATCATTGTAGTTTCTGTTATAATTTTATCTTAATCTCTGTCATTTCTGTGTAGCTTGGAGGATTGAATTCAGTGTTGGCTATCGAGCGGTCACGATCAATGCCTTTGGTAATGAGAGTTCCTACCATCATTATTGGGATGAATGTATCTCATGGTTCTCCGGGACAGTCTGATGTACCATCTATTGCCGCGGTAACATTAGTTTTTGGTTTTTAAATTGTTACTTTCTCGTGTTGTATGTTCATGTAAGCTACTTATATTATATCTATGGAAGCATAGGTTGTGAGCTCAAGAGAATGGCCATTAATCTCATAGCACAGGGCTTGTGTGCGTACACAGTCACCTAAAGTCGAAATGATTGATAATCTCTTTAAACGCGTCTCTCATGTAAATGAAATGATGAAAGGTATCATGAGGTAATAATATTACTGGAAAATTTTTGTAACTCTATAAAATATGCTCTGCCTATTTCTACAATATGGTATATGATTAAGAGATTCAATGATGTTTTATTGGGAGCTCTTGCTTGACTTTGAGTCAAGTTCTAGAGTGAAACCCAATCACATTATCATTTTCAGGTATGGAGATAAATAAATAGATCTTGTGAAAGTAGCTTTGTAGAATTTGCTAACTCAATTAGAATAATAATACATGTAGAGATGGTGTGGAGTTTAATCAAATTCTTAATACTGAATTGGATCAGATGATGCAAGTAAGGATTTTGGTTCTGGTTACCTTACAAGCTCTCAATGTTTAGCTAATGCTGGACATTTTTGGGGTTTAAATTTGTATTTATTTGTTACATTATTAGGGCGTGCAAGATCCTCGATGAGAAATGGGATCCCAAGTTTACAGTGATCATTGCTCAGAAAAACCACCACAGCAGGTTCTTACAGACCAAAGGCCTTGATAATGTTCCTCCAGGTACAAATTAAAATCCAATTTTGTAACCTTGATTGTTTGATTTTTGTGTGATTTTGCTTTGTTGGTGTTGTTGAAATAACCTGAAACATGTTTCCTATTACCTGCAGGAACAATAATTGACAGCAACATCTGTCACCCGCGCAACAACGACTTCTATCTTTGTGCTCATGCTGGAATGATTGTAAGTGAAAAGTCGTCTGCTTGAAATCCGTCGCAATTCTAATAGAAACATAAGACACTTTCCATCGTATTCGATGTGTGATAGGGAACTTCAAGGCCAACGCATTACCATGTGCTGTACGACTAGATTGGATTTTCAACAGATGACCTCCAAGAGCTAGTCCATTCTTTATCCTATGTGTAAGCATCACAACACTTTTATAACTCTTTGTCTGATACATACCTTGTGGTTTTGCAATGTCTACTAAAGTTAGACAATGTATAATCTCTTAATTGTCTGTTTTGATACTTGGTAGCTACCAGAGGAGCACCACTGCCATCTTAGTCGGTAATTCTCATTTTATTTTATTTCTCGCGGCTGACTGTTATAGATCTTTGTCATGTGGTCCTTGTTCTTTGTAGTTGCACCTATTTGTTATGCTCATTGGGCAGCTGCACAGATGGGAACTATGATGAAGTTTGAGGACATGTCTGAGACTTCATCGAGCCATGGCGGGATCACGATATCTGGACCAGTCCCTGTGCCTCCCATGCCAAAGCTGAACAAGAATGTTGCTACCTCAATGTTCTTCTGCTGATACAAAACATTTTTTAGTTTTTTCTGCTAACGATCTAACCAAAGTTTGGTGTTTTTTTAAGCTTATCGACTCTGTTTTTGTGGGTCTTTGTTGGATTTTAATGGACTTGAGTTGAATTTTAATATTGACTAAGATTGTTATGAGCTGCAACATGGACCTGAATGATAAATGTAAATCATGTAATACGCGAACATGGACCATATGAAACAATTATAAAAGTGAAAGATTTGACCTATCATAGAGTTAGGATCATATTCAAAGTAGTCCACAAAACCTTTCAACAATTGGAAACACAAGTACATAAAAAAGCAACTATATACCCCTCTATGGTTATTAAACTGAGATAATGCATACTGAGGCTCTAGGTGGTTCTTTGTCTAACATGTCGGCTGCTCGTATCGCCACCACCGTCTGATAGTTGAGCCCACACGCTCTGAGACTTTGCTCCTCCGGTACTGTTGCTGCCTTCCTCGTAACCAGCCACCGCCTTCAAAAGCTCAGACTGCAGGGAAAGACATTCATCCTTCAGCTCCTTGTACGCGTCTGTCTCCAGCACCGCTGCAATGTTAAAACCCCCACCACAGAAGATCGATTATACACTTGATATGCATAAACCGTAAACACAACTTGATATTTTAAGATCATACCTGCTAGGTTCTCGGCAGTAAATTTTAAGCAAACGCTTTTAAGTTCTGTAGCATTATATCTGTCAGCCAATGCTAAGATCTTGGCGACAGATTTGACTGATACGCCTTTGCAGATATGAAATTCACACAATAACCTAAGCCTATTCAGGTCAAACTTGTCCGCTGCTGCTAAAAGCTTCACAATCAATGTCTCGTAGATTTCAGACAGCTTCAAGATTTCAAATGTATGAGTTGTCACAGGCTCCACATCTTCCGGAAGAGAATCTTTATACATGAATTGTAGCAAAGCCTGGAAGGAACAGACCATAAGATAAGTACAGGTACGATATAAACAAACAGAAACAAGTAAAGAATAAACCACAAATGATGTACCTTAAAAACCTTTGGTTCCAAATCGTTGATCGTAACCTCTGTATTGTCTGCTTCAGGCTCTTTGAAGAATTTAGACTTGAAATATGGAGATCGAGCAGCCAGTACTAATTTATGAGCTGGAAACTTCTCGCCAGCAATGTCAAAAGTGATATCAGAACCTTCCATGCTATCCAATAAAATTCCAAAATGTGATCCAAGTTCTGAATCAGGGACCTGAACGGAGTGTAACCGCCGTGGGCAGTGTATTTCTGAAACCACAACTCCAACCGTACAATTAATTATCAAGCAATCATCTTTGAGATAGTCAGATATCTCAAGCTGGTTACGTCTGAAGAAACGCTTGTATCCCCTAATCAAAACACAAAGAAGAAAAGAGAATTAGAGACTCAGAGTAGCTTAAGTTAGGATCTCACGTAAGAGCTAAGCAAGAGATAACTGTAAAGAGAAGAGAAGATCAATTTTTTTTTTTCAAGGATCAAAGGAATTGGAAGAATGGAAGACATAGCTTCTTCGCTGAAATTAAGAAACTTTTCCAGTTCAGACAAAAGCGAAGGCTATGTCTTAACACACTCAGACAATTCAGTTAGCTGAAAAACCTAAAACATTATAGTCAACTTTCTTTGCAGCCATCCACATCTTTCTTTTTGCGACATTATTGTTCTCAGAAACAAGGTTTTGAACGGTAGCAAGAACCACATCACTGAAAGAGTTGGAGGAATGTTTCTAACTTACTACACTGAATTCTACAATTTTAATGCTTTAAATCACAAGCTTGGAACTTCATGCAGCATTGACAGAGTTCAAATTTAGATCCATCCTTAGTCATTCGCAAGTTTTAAGTACACCCAGCAGATGTCGCAATATCATTTCCAAGCAATCCCAGAATTCCTCAATATTGCAACTGAACTCTAATAAGAAAAAACCATTCTTCCAGTATCAAGATTAACATGATGATGTATATTCTCATTCATGTGATCAATTTCACATCTTTCATCCATGTATACAAATATCTAATCAAAAGTAGACCTTTCCTCACAGGAATTATCCAATAGCCGAACTAATCATGATTTATCCCAAAAATTCAATAATCAGAGATTGTAATCAAGAATTATGAGCTATGAAAAGGCAGGGGGAAAGAAAATATCGTACCACATGCTTCCTCTGTATTTGAGAGTGTAAGGTCCACTATCAAGTGACCGCTCGAAATGGCTATGGACCTTATGCTTCCCCTTTCCGCTTTGGTCGACAAGAGTTAGCTCAAAAAGTGCCCTGACTTCAGTTCCTTCGCTAGCCAACGCGATGAATACAGAGACGTACCCGGAGTTATCCTCCGGATTCTTACCGTCCGGGTAGAAGAAGATCCCCCACTGATATCCTCCGACGGAGAAGTTATCACTCGCTATGTGTTTCCCTACACCCATCCCTTTCGCTAAGCTATACCCTTGTATCACGAACTGGTGCGACCCGTTCACCGTCTGCGTCACCGACTTCGAGCTCGTCGGAGATGAAATTCGATCCGGATTCGATCCCGGAATCAGTGATCCGGACATCGATGTTTTCGAAATCCGCCGCTGATTTAGATCAATACTCTCTGATCACGAAAACAAGAATCACCTTCGAGGAACGAGATTCTAGGGTTCTTGAATTTCAATTTTGGATTTCGAAACTACAATTTAGAAGAAAAATCGCAAAGGAGGACCAAAGAGACGTTTGTATAATAATAACTTACCAATTTTTAATCAGAGAAGAAGAGTTTATAAGGGAGTGTTTGGTTTCCGGTTTAAACCAATTCCACCAATAGTTTAAAAAGTCATAACTTAAATCCGATTGCCAAACAAGCGGTCAACTTTGCTCTCATCTTCTCTCCTCGTATTCAAAATCATCATCGACTCTCTCTCTCTCTCTCTCTCTCTCTCTCTCAAATAGTGGAAAAATGGATGGTCATGAAGGTTGTTGTGGCGGCGGCGGAAAGACGGAGATGATACCGACGGAGGAAGCTTTAAGGATAGTACTCGGCGTCTCCGAGAGGCTACCTCCGGTAATCGTATCGATATATGAAGCGCTTGGGAGAGTGTTAGCGGAGGATATTCGTGCTCCTGATCCTTTGCCTCCATATCCTGCTTCCGTCAAGGTGAATAGTATTCGAAGCTAGTACGAAACGATTTTTGGCGATTGATTTAGCGGTTGATTGCTTAATTGTCTCCTGATTAGTACGGTTGGGTTACATTTCTCTCTGTTGATCTTCGTGAGACGATTTATATTGTTACTCTTGAGAATATAATTACATGGTGATTAACGAACATTTTAGCGTCTTGATGAAATTGACATTATTAGATTTTAGTTCGAGTGAGGTTGCATGTGCTTAAAATGGAGACTTTGGGGTAAACTGTATGAAATGGTTGATTTGATTTCAGTATATGTGTCTTGTCGTTTTTGGAGAATCATTCTAATACACTTGAGTTCACATGTTTGGTCCATTGAAATTCGAGAAATGCAGAATTGAAATGAAAGATGTCAAGCTTTTATCCAAAAAGAAAAGATGTAAAGCTGGTGATTAGTACTTCGCCGAATACTTGAATAACATGACATGATGTTTATGTATGTTGTTTAGGATGGGTATGCAGTTGTCGCTTCAGATGGTCCTGGAGACTACCCCGTTATTACAGAATCAAGAGCTGGGAATGATGGACTGGGTGTAACTGTTACTCCTGGAACTGTGGCTTATGTAACAACTGGTGGTTAGTATATTGTATTCAATGAAAAATCTCTTACTGATGATTTGTATCATTTTCCCATATGAGAACTTTGAACCTGCTTTTTGTGTTTTGACATTAAAAGTCCAACTGTATTTGAAAGTTCTTATTTTCTGTTTGTTCCTTACTAGTTAGTACAATTTGCCGTTTGGTAGTTATCGGGAAGTGTCAGAAAAGTAGCTGTTTCTTTTAATTCAACCTGATATGTTTCTCTTTAGGACCTATACCTGATGGAGCTGATGCAGTTGTCCAAGTTGAGGACACTAAAGTAATTGGAGACGTCGCAACTGAATCAAAAAGAGTAAAAATACTGATTCAAACCAAGAAAGGCACTGACATCCGTAGAGTGGTATGGCTTCTTCTTTCCCGCTTATATAATCAGTCTTGTAGCTGATATCCTTGGTCTCCTTTATGACTATTTGCTAAATAAGTGTAGTATCAAACTGTTCTCTTTAATGTACTCCCATTTGTTGAGCTTAGAAACTTAAGGAGGCATGCAAGACTGGTGTGTTAAATGATTTGAACAGTTGTGCCGGTTGATTTTTAAGTCATTACTTTCTTTTATTGGGACAAGTAGAAGGTGATGGGAGAGTTTTGGTTATGTACTTGAACTGAGCATAGGAATTCTGATTACGCTTCTGAGAGTTAGAGTTAGCATACTTGAGGTCATCACTAGAAGACCCGAGGATAGCTAAAGCATGTTTCCCTTTTATTATCAAACATCAAACCTAAAAATTCGATGAAACGGCAGCTTTTTCCAGCTGTTTGGAATCATTTTATGTTCGTTATTGTTTGACTTGATTGCGGCTTCCATAAGATTCATTCAATTTATATGGTAGGGTTGTGATATTGAGAAAGATACAACTATACTAAAAACTGGAGAAAGGATTGGTGCCTCAGAAATTGGCTTGCTAGCAACTGCAGGAGTAACCTTAGTGAAGGTATAAGGTATTGCTGTATATCAGGTTTTATCTTAGCAAATTTACTAGAGGATGTGTCCTAAAACAGAAATGTAAACTTCCATGTAGGTATATCCTATGCCAACAGTTGCTATTCTCTCAACTGGGGATGAACTTGTCGAGCCGACAGCTGGGACTTTAGGCCGTGGTCAGGTATTATGCAGAATCAATATTTCGATGCATGTGTTATTTACTTATTTATGCCTGTGTATTAATTGGAAAAGACATTGGACCCCATTATTACTTTAGTGGCTAAAGAATGGGCTCTTTGCAGATTAGGGACTCAAACCGAGCAATGTTAGTAGCAGCAGTGATGCAGCAGCAATGCAAAGTTGTTGACCTTGGAATCGTTAGAGATGATAGAGAGGAACTTGAGAGGGTTTTGGATGAGGCCATATCCTCTGGAGTCGATATTATTTTAACTTCTGGTGGTGTTTCAATGGGAGACAGAGATTTTGTCAAGCCATTATTCGAAGAGAAAGGGAAAGTACATTTCACCAAGGTAAATAAACAGTATAAGTTTCCTAAATCATCTCCATGAAGATTTTGTTTTTTCTCTGCTTAAAAGGAGAAGAGTTGGCTTCTATGCTTTCTGGCAATCTTTTTTACCTGACTCTACTATTTGATTTCTCAACTTCAGCTCATCAGGTTGACAATATTTAGTTTGATATACAGATTGAACTAAGAAGATTTTAAAATTAAATTTTGTTTCAGGTATTGATGAAACCTGGGAAACCTTTGACGTTTGCTGAGATCAGCGCAAAAGCAACTAAAAGTATGACGGGGAAAACAGTTCTTGCATTTGGATTACCAGGGAATCCTGTAAGCTGTTTGGTTTGTTTCCATCTCTTTGTTGTGCCTACAATCCGCCAGATTGCAGGATGGACAAGCCCCCATCCACTGAGGTTACTGAATTTTTCATAATATGTGTTTCTCCATATGAACTCATTCTAAAATGATCATCAGTTAAAGGGTAGATTACTTTCTAATCACTGTGCAGAGTGCGAGTTCGACTTCAGGAGCCCATAAAGCCTGATCCCATCCGTCCAGAGTTTCATCGGGCCATCATCAAATGGAAAGAAAACGATGGATCAGGGACTCCTGGGTGAGTTTTTAGAATCATGTCTGCTTTTGAGTTAAAAAAGTTAGCCAGACCTTCATATATTTTCTTGAAAGTTCCAGAATGCATTACTGTCTTAAATGGGTTAATAAGATATACCTGGATATCAGATTCGTTGCTGAGAGCACTGGACATCAGATGAGCAGTCGGCTCCTAAGTATGAGGTCAGCTAATGCTTTGTTGGAGTTGCCTGCTACAAGCAATGTCCTTTCCACTGGAACTTCTGTATCAGCTGTAATTGTTTCCGATATTAGTGGCTTCTCTATGGTCAAGAAAGCCCCATTATCAGAACCAGAATCTATTCGAAAAGAAATAAAGTGCGATATAGTACCTGGGCCTGAGTATAAAGTGGCTATTCTTACTGTCAGTGATACTGTCTCAGTGGGGGCTGGACCTGATCGAAGGTATGATTACTGTTACTAATCTGGATGATTTGAGTTTGTAAGGATGTTGGAACAGATGCACATTACTTTTTAGTTGCATCTTTATTAGCACGATCACTATTAGAAGATGATATTAAAATGGCAATGGCGAGGTTGTCTTTGCACTAGAATACATTGATTTTGATGAAGTCCCTAGTCCCGCATTTCTTTCCTTCTAATAATTGCGACCTTCTCTTGTTGATGGGTGTTTTTGGTAGAGGTTTCTGTTTGTCAGTAAACATATTTGCACTCTTTGTTTAGATGGCCTGTAACAGGCTGACTATTTGTAGCTAAAGTGAAAGCGTCCAGAATTCTCAATTTCTCTTTCAATGTAATATTAGTGATGTAGAGTCAATAATCTCCTCAGCCAGATTTAAATGCAGTGAGTGAAAACTCTGGAACAGTGAGTTTATTAAAGTTTTTTTTCGTTTAAAAAAGTGCATCTAGATACATCTCGCCAGTTCGTTATTCTGGTGAGATCACTTATTTGATGCCATAGTAAAACTGCAAAGTGATGTTACTCCTTGTCATAGTAAGACAGGGAGGGAAGCACCACACTGCTTTGCTACATCTATCTCGATGCTATTTCTCATTCGTGGTGCCACATAATTTTTTTTCCTCCTATTATTCATTTATTTCGTGAATATCTCTTCATTGTTTTTCTTATGCTGGTGCAGTGGGCCCAGGGCCATATCAGTAGTTGAATCCTCGTCTGAAAAGCTGGGAGGAGTTAAGGTAGTTGCGACAGCTGTTGTCCCCGATGAAGTGGAAAGAATCAAAGACATTCTCAAGAAATGGAGCGATGTTGACGAAATAGATCTCATTCTCACACTTGGTATATAAACAATTAGTTACCTGTTGTGGATTTGTCGTTGTGTTTGACTCATATTTTTTATATACATAACTTCCTACAACTAGGTGGTACCGGCTGCACTCCGAGAGATGTAACACCTGAAGCAACAAAAGAGGTGATCGAGAAAACAACACCCGGTCTTCTCTTTGTTATGATGCAGGAGAGCTTAAAGGTAAATACTTACCTCTTGCCTCAAGGGATATTCAATCTGAATAGACTGAACTGATCCAATTTGAAAACTGAATTGAGCCTTAAGACGGTTAGAATTTGAACCCATCCATAATAGATTAGGTTGTAGTTGGATTCTGAACCCGAAAACCATAAATCCGAAACCTGGTAGGAATAATACTGTTCATCTTCGACATTCTGGAAAAGAATGGTGGTGATTAGTCATTTGAATTTGTTATTCTTTGTGAGCAGATCACACCATTTGCGATGCTCTCACGCTCTGCAGCAGGAATCAGAGGCTCAACACTGGTACAAATCTGGAAGTTGACAGTTGTACAAATTGTTTAAGTTGTCATTACTCATCTCTCTGTGTTATGGTCTCTCAGATAATCAACATGCCTGGGAACCCAAACGCAGTGGGCGAGTGTATGGAGGCTCTGTTACCAGCGCTGAAGCACGCACTGAAGCAGATCAAAGGAGACAAAAGAGAAAAACATCCAAACCACATACCTCATGCAGAAGCTACCACTCCGGCTGATACATGGGAACGAAGCTATAAGTCGGCCTATGGGGGAGGAGAGACGAAAGAAGTGGGATTTTCTTGTACTCACTGAAACTTTTGTGGTTTACTGACACCCAACTACTGTGTATGGGCGCGAAAGGCATAGTTGTTGTGTTTTAATAAGGTCTACTTTTGTGTAAAAAATACCTGTCCCACGATGAGAAAAATAAAATGTGTTAGCAATGTATGATCTATTATCAACTATCAACTGTTTGGTTTACACTAAATTAGATCTCATTGATAATTTGATATACATACAATGTATATTATGTAAAGATTTATGCAAAAATTCAGGAAAGCGGATTTTGCTTGTATAAAAACTTTGAAATCTAAGAAGTAAACAGTACATTATCCTGAAATAACACAAGAACAAAAATTTAAAGATTGATTAATATGATATTAGTATCAATCATTTAAATGTGAATATAAAAATGGGAAACGAAATCAAATAAGTTGTTGCGAGTCTCCTCCTTCCACGGATACTGTGAACAGAAATAGGAGCAAAGGTATAAAAAAAAATGGGTCAGCTCGCTCTTCAGAGACTCCCGCCGGTAGCTTCGCTTCCAAAACGCCCCCCTTCTCTTCCGCCACCTTCGATTCCTTCCGCCTCTCGCCGCCCCCTCCGTCACGGATTCTACGTCGCCAGGTTTTCTGATTTTCTCTAGCTGCTGTGTTTGCAACTCTATTTATCTTTGGTTATGGATTCGAATTTCAATTAAAGAGATATAATTTGTTTTTTTTTTTTTGTTTCACTGAGAAATTGGAGTTGTGACTCAATTGTTGTTTCTTTGTGTTGTTTAGTTTTCTTCCTTTTGTTGATGAATGTGTGTTTTCGGTGAATGAATGTGTTCTCTAGTGAATTAGCTTCTGCTCTTTGGTCTTCTTGCTTATTGTTGCCTAATCTTGTACAGAAAAGCCAGTTACTATCTTTTTCTTATTGTTGCGTATAATCATGAAAGGTTGCGTCTGGTCATCCAAATATTTCTTGATGTTGTCTTGTATTATTTGTTACATTCATCAACTTTTCACCTAATCTTGTTGTCTCTTGTTTGTGACAAAATAGAGCAATGTCATCCCACATTGTCGGGTATCCCCGTATTGGGCCGAAGAGAGAGCTTAAGTTTGCGTTGGAGTCTTTCTGGGATGGGAAAACCAGTGTCGAGGAATTGCAAAATGTTGCTGCTAACCTGAGAAAATCCATATGGAAACATATGGCTGATGCGGGAATCAAATATATTCCCAGCAACACCTTTTCATACTATGATCAAATGTTGGATACCACAGCGATGCTTGGGGCTGTTCCCTCTAGATATGGTTGGGAAGGTGCTGAGATCGGGTTTGATAATTACTTTTCCATGGCCCGGGGAAATGCTACTGTTCCTGCTATGGAAATGACCAAATGGTTTGATACCAACTAGTAAGTAACGAGTCCTCTTTCTTTCCTGTTTGTAAAGTTTCTCTCTCAGTTATAATGCTAATAACTTCCCTTACAGCCATTACATTGTTCCTGAGTTGGGTCCTGATGTCAAATTCTCCTATGCATCTCACAAGGCTGTGGTTGAATTTAAGGAGGCGAAAGCAGTAAGTTGACTGGAACCTTTCTCACTTATTTTTTCCCTGAAATAGATCTTAGTTGAGCTGTTGCTGCAGTTTTGATGCGGGCATATAGATAATTCATGGTATTGTTTTTGCTTTTATAATTCTCTTCAGCTTTCCTCTTTTTGGCTCGAGGCTCTTATTCACAGCTGTGCTTTTGGCTGTTCATGGCACAGCTTGGCATAGACACAGTTCCTGTTCTCATTGGTCCCATGACCTACTTGCTCCTGTCAAAGCCAGCAAAGGGTGTTGCAAAATCATTCTGCCTACTTTCTCTTATTGACAAGATTCTTCCTATTTACAAGTAAGAATCTTTTGATGCCAACTGCACGGTTTTTAGAAATTAGCTAGACTAAGATAAACTTGAAAGATAAATTTTCATTTGGATAGTGCGCAAACCTTTTAAATATGTATCTGTGGCGATTATTTTGACAGGGAAGTTTTGGCTGACCTCAAATCTGCTGGTGCTCGATGGATTCAGTTTGATGAACCTATACTTGTGATGGACCTTGATACCAGCCAATTGCAGGCATTTTCTGATGCCTACTCTCACATGGAGTCGTCTTTGGCGGGCTTGAATGTTCTTATTGCCACATACTTTGCAGATGTTCCTGCTGAAGCATACAAGACATTAACGTCTTTGAAATGTGTAACTGGCTTTGGATTTGACCTTGTTCGTGGACTGGAGACTCTTGATTTAATCAAAGTGAATTTTCCTCGTGGAAAGCTACTATTTGCTGGTGTTGTTGATGGAAGGAATATTTGGGCGAATGATCTTTTTGCTTCACTCAAGACATTACAGACTCTTGAAGACATTGTTGGAAAAGGTATCAGTAAAAAAAACATTTAATAATGATTGCTTTCACTTCTTTTTCCTACTTAGCTTCAGAATGATGTAAACATCCTCTTCTCTTTGCAGAAAAAGTTGTGGTCTCTACTTCTTGCTCTCTACTCCATACGGCTGTGGACTTGGTGAGTGAAATGAAATTTGATAAAGAACTAAAATCATGGCTTGCATTTGCTGCACAAAAGGTCGTTGAAGTTAATGCACTTGCCAAATCATTCTCTGGAGTTAAGGATGAGGTACATTTTTGCTTATTACATTATGTACAACTTTCAAGGTATACTATCTTGGAGCATGCTGTAGTAGGTTCTGTGTTTCTAGTTTTAGAAGGTCCTTTTAGTTACTGGATTTTTACCTGATCTAATGGATCAACTGGGACTCCGCTTTTCTTTGATACAGAAGTAGTTAACCTTCAGCATTATATTGTCTTGGTCCCTTTTGTAGACATTGTTTGCTTCCAATTCCATGTGTCAAGCTTCTAGAAGATCATCTCCAAGAGTGACAAATGCAGCTGTACAACAGGCTGTAAGGGATTTTCTAAAAAATTGCTCTTCCACATGTTGTACCCTGGACTTGTATCTTAAATTACTTTCTTACTCAGGTTGCTGAAGTAAAAAAATCTGATCACCGCCGTTCTACAGAAGTAAGTGTTAGGCTACAAGCTCAGCAGAAGAAGCTAAACCTTCCTACTCTTCCAACAACAACAATTGGATCTTTTCCTCAGACCGCGGATCTCAGACGGATACGCAGGGAATTCAAGGCTAAAAAGTAGGCCTAGCTAATGTGATGATGTATCTGACAAATTCTAAAACGCCATTATTCTAATTATCATGCATCTGCTGCATTTGCAGGATATCGGAAAATGAATATGTCCAGGCTATCAAAGAGGAAATTGCAAAGGTTGTCAAGCTTCAGGAAGAGCTTGGGATTGATGTTTTGGTGCACGGGGAGGCAGAGGTGGCAATATACATAAACCTAAGTTTATTATTCGAACTTTTCCACTGTTTACCCCCCTGATATCCCATAGTCCTGCAGAGAAACGATATGGTGGAGTTTTTTGGTGAGCAACTGGCTGGCTTTGCTTTCACTTCGAATGGGTGGGTCCAATCATATGGGTCCCGCTGTGTCAAGCCGCCAATTATATATGGTGATGTCACCCGACCAAAGGCAATGACTGTCTTCTGGTCGTCAATGGCACAGAAAATGACCCAACGCCCTATGAAGGGGATGCTCACTGGCCCTGTTACAATTCTTAATTGGTCCTTTGTTAGAAATGACCAACCCAGGTGTGAAAACTAAGTCTAACAAATTTTATTTCACTCTATTCGATGGTATTCCGTTTCACCATGATTATTTTATAGGCATGAGACGTGTTTCCAAATTGCACTTGCCATTAAAGATGAGGTTCAGGAACTTGAGAGGGCTGGTGTTGCTGTTATCCAGATCGATGAAGCTGCATTAAGAGAGGGATTGCCTCTCAGGAAATCCGAGCAAGAATTTTACCTTGACTGGGCTGTCCACGCATTCAGAATCACAAACTGCGGTGTGCGAGACACTACTCAGGTCATTGTATTTTTCCTTTCCACATAAAGAGTATTTTTACCAGTATGTTGAGCGTGTGGTCTCTGGCATTTTCGTGGACAATACAACAATAAAATGGAATGTGATATCAAGATGAAGGATGTGAAACAATGACTGTATTATGGAAGAGATCTAATTTGTTCAATAAGGTTTGTTTATTTAAATGAGACCTTTTACTCATGCTCTCCTTGTATTTCATGCAGATTCACACCCACATGTGCTACTCAAATTTCAACGACATCATCCACTCAATTATAAATATGGATGCTGATGTGATCACTATTGAGAACTCACGGTCAGATGAGAAGCTCTTATCAATCTTCCATGACGGAGTTAAATATTGTGCTGGAATCGGTCCCGGGGTATATGACATTCACTCTCCTCGTATCCCATCTGTTGAGGAAATAGCTGACCGTATCAACAAGATGCTTGCAGTTCTGGACAACAAAGTCCTTTGGGTGAACCCTGACTGTGGCCTAAAGACACGAAAGTATTCTGAAGTTAAATCCGCACTTAGCAACATGGTTGCTGCTGCCAAGCTAATCCGCTCTCAGCTAAATAAGTCATAAAGCCTTTCCTCAAGTAAGTTTTGCTCATACCATCACGTTCTTCTCTCTCTAAATATTTTATTTATAACCATTGATTAGGTTACATATATATGCATCAAGTCTTTTCATCTTATTGTTTTGTAGAATCTCTCCACCTTAAGTTCTTTTTTTAATCAGTTTGCGACTCATTTAGGATTGGCACTTATTTAACAATTCTGATTGTTTTTCGTCAATTCTAGTCAAAGTTTCTGGCACTGGAATTTAAGGCTAATTAGAAATTTGTAAAATGGAATGGAGTTTTATTTTTCTGGTCACACATTTTCGTACAAATTTTATTTATTCTCTTCATGAGTAATCTTATACATTGTGAGACGCGATGTAAGGGTCACTCACTCCTCGGATTTCCACAGAAGGGATGAACGTACTGCATTTCTCGCATACAGTAAGATTAGCAGAACCAATGAAATCGAAGCAGCCAAATTGCAAAGTAACTGTCTTTTGTTCTTAGCTTCCTTTACCACATTTCCAGTTGCCTCTTTGTACTTCTCGAACCATTTCGCTCCAACTTTGTCTTTCTCATCATCCTTGGAACTCAAGGGTCCTTTAGGCTGACCAGTTAATTCCTTTTTTCCACTCTGTAGCTCCCTTGCTTTTTGCTGTGCATCATGTTTCAGCTGATCGATTTTGTCACCAACCGTCTTCTCAACCTTTGCTTTTGAACCCTGGCCTTGTTTTGTCTCGTGGTGATCACGGTGTTTCATGATCACCGGTGGTTTGACTGGTGAAAGTGGCTTAGTTTGAGGGATTTCTGTCTTCACTTTGGGATGCCGGATGTAGAGTTTGTTATCCTTGAATATAGCTGAAACCGAGTCAATGTCAGCGGTCAAGGGAACAGGAATTTCCTGGTGGAAACGAATCCATTTGTTTCCGCCAGTTGGACGTTCTCCACTCAATCTTAGCTTCCTTGTTGTGGTTACCGCCACCTTAAGTTGTTCTCTCTTGAATCCTAACCACAGAAGACAATGCTTATGAACATTCTTGCTTTAACTAAACCATGTCTCTCTATTCTTTGTGCTTAATGTAGAAAAAGGAAATTGAATAAACAAGATTGAGAAGAACACAAACCTGGAAGATCAGCGACAAGGACCTCGGCGTCTGGTTCAGAGGTCCATCTAGTGGCAGGCTCGAAATTTTGGTAAACTCGTTCCGTGCCAAAGTTAGCCATTCTCTCTCTCTCTTTTCTTTCTTTGTGGTTGCTCTGTTTTCTTTGGTTTATAAAGTAATGTTTTTTGTTTTGTGAGAGAGTAGAGGAAGGATCTCTATGGTTTTATAGGCAAAGAAGATTATTAGGCAACAAAGAGATTTGGTTTCTGTTTGAAGCAACGAAGGCTTAATTCTTTGGGTTTTCCATTTCCTCTTTGTCTTCTTTGAGTTTTCTTTGTCTTGAAGATTTTTGTGATTCTTTGGATTGAGTTTAATATTAAGTATCCCTTTTCTTTGTCTGTCGACAAAATTAGCGTTTTAAAAATATGGGCTAATTATTTATTATATTATATTATTATAATTATAATTTCGTATATGAGGTAAGATACTGATACTGATATACACCACCATCATTGTCATGCTCACATATACTGTAGCGCCTTCCATATTATGAGAAATAAAAGTAAATTTTAAAACTTTTTTTTTATACTAATGTATAAAACTGATTTAATATTATGAAACTGATAAGATTTGTAGTAGAATAACGAAAAGAGAGATGCAAAGAAAAACAAAAACTGAAAATGTTTTCGAAGTTCAAACATTCAGCTTATTACAGACACACCGGTAATATCATAATCCGAAACATTCTTATTCAAATATAGACAAACATCGAGTCCACTACGTTCACATCAGAAATAGAACACACAGGGCTATCAAATGTGCTTCCTCTGCTGGATTTTCCATTCCAAGTATTTCTCAACAACATCGAATCCACAAAACTCCTTCACAACAGGCATTGTCGCTGGAACAGGCAAATCAAAGGTCAGATCAATCTCTTGTTGGTTGTTAGTACACCATGTTGATATCTGTTTTTTGGCTTCTTTAACAGCTGCTCGTGCCGCGCAGTGAACAGATGCCGCTAAAAGCAATGGCGGTTCACCCGAAGCTGTATCAAAACCATAAACAAAAGTTTGAAAAAAGGACTTTTGGAGTTTTGATCTTATTGGGATTCATTAAGAACATAAAGTGAAATCAGTAATCACCTTTGGATGAAAGAACACGGTTCTTGTGGTGTCCACTGTTGAGAATCTCTACATTGAACTGTCTTGGGATTGTGTCGACCGTTGGGATCTTGCAAGTCCATGTACTGTCTGTTACCACGAGACCGTCTGAGTTCATTAGGTACTCTTCGAGCATGAAGAACCCAAGTCCTTGAACAAATGCTCCTTCAATCTGTAAAGTAAAACCATGAAACAGAACAATAAACATCACAAATCCAGAACTATGCACACATAGAGTAGTTTCCCGGGTTTAACCTGTCCTAAATCCACTGCGGGATTGAGACTTTTCCCGCAATCATAGATAATATCCGTGCGCAGAACCGTTGTTTCGCCTGTCAAAACGTTTACTTCAACCTGTTGATTGCAACAAAAGAAGTGAAATTATTTCACAAAATGTTAAAGTTTAGCTAAGAAGAGCTATCCTAAATGTTTGGAACTTTACCTCACTCGCTGCAACTCCATAGTTGATGTATCCACCAGTGGAGTCCGGCAAGTATGAGGTACTAACCGCCATGTTTATCGATTGCTGATAAGCCTACACCAGACAGTTCAAGAGTAAAACCATTCTAAGTCCATTCAAAGTGACCAGAGAGCATCAAAAGCATGAATGTTTCATGAGTAGTAGTATGGACCTGACTGATGAGGCTATCCCAAGTCACAGGTCCTCCTGTTTGCTCCACCAAAGTGGTCTTGACGGGTAAAAGCCTTTCGACTAAGCCAACGCAGCAAATCCTAACCGCTTCGCTGCTCACCTCAGAGGTTGTGCTACCTCCAGTTATTGAGCCTTGTACCATACTCAGGGTGTCGGATTGGATGACCCGGATTTTCTCAAGAAGCTCATCGCTTGTAGTACCGCATTGGATCAGTCCAAGGGAAAATGCAGCCATCTGTTTCACCTTTGTCCATAGCCCTTGTCCCATCTCAATCCCTTGAACTTCAACTACTATTGACCCATCACTCAAAACGCTTACTCTTCCCGGTGTTGATCGCATAGACACTGCATAAACCGCAGGCACACGAGAGATCCCTCTCTTTCTCCACTTGTTTGATGCATTAAACTCCTCAACCACCTTCCTCCGCTGGTTAAACTCTGAGAACTCAGCGAGTTTGTCCCAAATCAATGGTAAGGTGTACTCAGGGGATTCACCAGCTTTGACATTGTGAAACAACTTTAAGCTCTCATATGTATGGAGATTAACCTTCCTGATCTCATCCACATCAATTGAAAGATATGAAGCTACTTTTTCAATGATAGCTTCTCCTATATACGTTCCTTGTACATCTCCAGGAGCTCGAACCGCAGTTCTGCTCACAGTGTTTGTTTTGCATACTTTCACATCAAATGAGAGAGCACCCCAATCATGCTTCATCAATGCTCCTTGGATCCCAGATGGCATAAGCGGGCTTATATCGTCGCTTATCCCTGCTTCAAGTAGCAACTCTAAATCTAAAGCAGTAATCTTTCCATTGGATTTGAATCCAACACTATATGTGATTTTCATCGGATGTCTTCCTCCGGTAGTTATCATATCCGTTTTCCGGTTCACATATATCCTCACCGGACGCTGCATTTTGGATGCTGCAAGTGCACAAGCTGCAGCTACCTAAAAACATGTTGATAGAAAGAGTTAAAACAAACATAAAAAATACTCGAGTATACTTTCGAAATGCGAACTCACAGGCATTGATTTCGTGGCTTTCCCACCGAATCCACCTCCAACTCTTCTAGTGATGACACGGACATTATTCTCAGGAACTCCAAGACATCCAGCTATGGTTCGATGTACAAACTCGGGAACTTGAGTCGAGCTATAAACCACCATACAGTTGTCTTCATCCGGCAGAGCAAGAGCGGTTTGTGTCTCCATATAGAAGAAGTATTGTGACCCGAAACTTACCTATACATATAAACCACAATCACAAAGATTAGTATGATGATTAAACCAGAGCATAGCTTGAGAGACATATATATCTTGCTCTTGGAAAGGAACCACCTTTGATCCAAGAATCTTATATTCAGCTTCAGCCATTCCCTTGGCGATATCACCAACTGATTTGCCACGCAGAGGTGGAGGGAGCTCGAGAAAGCTAGACTTTTCGACAGCTTCTTCTACGGACAGTATAGGCGATCCTAAACCCTCGGTGTCATAATCAATCACAACATGATTTGCTGCAATATCTGCATGCTTTTGACTATCTGCAACCTGCACACAAAATATATTGAATCATTCTACATAAAAGTTTCAGAGGAAAAGAGAACAATTCTTCACTAGACTTACCAAAAAGGCGATTAACTGCCCCGCGCAAAGCGTGATTTCTTCTGCGAACAAAAGATCCGAGCCAAAGAAACCTTTGCTACCGACATTTTTCCCGCCTTCCGGAATATCTTTGTAAGTAATTATGCCAAGAACTCCTTCTGGAACTCTGTTTTGCTTGAATCTTATACCCTTGATCCGCGCCAACGGCATTGTACTGTAAATAAATGCGCCGTATAGACAATTTTCCGGAGAAGGAATGTCGTCAACATAAACAGCCTCACCTACAAATTTTATTAAAACGTTAACAGAGAACCAATGTTTCTTCATTTTGAACCAGCAAATGATCAAAAGAGTATAATATAGAACTCACCAGATGCTTGGAGACGAGCTCCAGCCTTTACAATGCCTTTACCGACCGGACTATATTCTTGATTTTCAACTATCTGTTGTGCAGATGACAACATTGCTTCAGGTTTCAAAGATTCGACATTCTGATCAAAACCGTTCTCTTTGCATCCTCCGTTGAGCAAACCGTTTGTTGTAGTTTTAGCGTTTGTTTGAGTTAAAGATCCGAAGAACTCGAAGAGAAACGTAACAGCCAAGCTTGATCTATAACCGGGGTTCGAAGTACAATCAAAACCTCATCAGATATAACTTTCCCTGTAAGAAATTCTTCGACTTTCGTGGCACGGTGTGCGTGTTTGGTCCCGTAAGCCCCGAAAGCTAACCGGCAGTCATGTAAAACAATGCCATTGAGTTCTTCACTTAAAGAAACTTCAGCTGAGAAAGCCGCATTCAGAAATGGCAATGCATTTCCGAAAGGACGAGGCGCTGCTCTGTAAGTTTCAAAGAGCAAATGAGTATCCAAAGAAGGAGAAGAAGAACCGTTCTTCTTCTTCACGCGGAGCCACGACGGGATCTCGATGCTCAAAAGAACAGATTTGGTTTCAAGAGGAGGCTGTTGAAGAAACTCTTCCAATGTAAACTGTTCTTGACCTGAGGTGCTAGTCATGATCTTAACCGTTGCTTGAGCAGCGAGAAGTATAGTTGTGAGATCAGAAGGAAACTGTTTTCTCTGCGCCATCATGATGTTTCCGCCTATTGTTCCCGTATTCCTCACGAATCTGTTTGCAATTTTCTCCATATGGCTCGCGATTTTCGCCAACATAGAACCATTTTCCTTCTCTCTTAGAACCTCAATAGCTTTTGATATAGTAACAGCAGCTCCTAATTCAACTCCTTTCTCATCTCTTCTTACCACAGTGAGCTCGGGAATCCGCCTTATATCGACAAATCTTTCGTACTTTCTCTCTTTCTCTTCTTTGTAATACCCGGTACTCGTGTTACCCGCAACTAACTTAACTGACATTCCGTTTTCAACCTCTAATAGCCCTTGAAGCTCCGAGACGCTAACAGGGCTTGACCATCTGTACTTTCTTGGATCAAGACTCATATCGACCTTGATTTCGTTCTTCAAGAATTCCGGAAATGTACAGACTTGAGACGATGTTTGATCATAACATGGCAACCTTCCTAAAACCTCATCTCTGTTATCTCCCTTCTTGCAAAAGGAATTGAACCCGAGGTCTTCGATATCCACATCCGAAGCAAAACTCTTACAAGCGTCCACGAGTGGTCTGTATCCAGTACACCTGCATAAATTCCCAGCCACAGCTTTCTCTGCTTCCGCAGCAGTGAGGTTTGAGCAACCACTGCGAGGCGGATGAGACTTATCAGCGTTCAAGAGAGCGGAAAACATCGAAACACTCATTCCGGGCGTGCAGAAACCGCATTGTGTGGCGTGAAAACCAGCGATCCGCTCGTGGACCGCGTGGAACCCGACTCTGCTGTTCCCAAGACCTTCTGAGGTAGTGATGGAGCAGCCGTCAATACTACAGAGGAGCGTGAGACAAGAACTGATTGTGTAGTCATCGACTTTTTCGAGTAAAGGATCATACTTTGAAAGAAGAACAACACAAGCGCCACAACCACCTGCGCGTCCAGAGAATATACATTATTAAACACAAAACCAAAAGCCAAATGTAAAGAGAACTACAAATTATAAAGAAGTCTTATAAATCTTCAATATAATGAAAACATTGATTTATTGATGAAACAATCCTTCCTTAATACAATATCTCTTAGTTAATTGCAAAAAAAAAGAACAAAAATGAAAAACAGATAATTGATGTTTGCATCTACACTTGCAAAAGAATTTTGAAATTTTATCTTCTAAAATGTGCACTTTTGTGATTTTTTCTTACATAAACTCCATGCGCAGAAAATAGTGTTTTAAGATCTGAGTGAAAAATGAATCAGATTTAGACCCAAAAAAATCAGTCTAAATCTTACAATTTCTAGTCTTTAGTTTAATCTCTCAAGCAATCGGACATAGAATCCGTAGGCAAGAACACACATAAACAAAAACAAAAAATCCATAAGATCTAAAGCTTCCTCTAAAGACCACAGTACAGATTTAATTATCATTATTCCTGGAGATCTAAAACTCTTGTTCTCAGACAAGAAATAAGAAACTCAAGAACATGAAACTTTGAGTATCTACTCATCGTACCTTCACCACAACCGAGCTTAACACTCTTGAAAGGAGTCTTGTTACGCAAGAAATCGATGAGTGTTGTGGAAGGGTCAATGGAAGATAGCTCAAGCTCAAATCTTTGTCCATTAATGGCGAAAACAAGACAAGTCTTACTCTTCATAGCTTCTTCTTTTTCTTCAATCACTTTCTCACTCATTTATTATCTCGCCACTTTCAGAACAAACCAAAAGTATACCTCCCCGACATCGAATCTCGGTGTAACTGACGAGAGTCTTTATTATTCCTCTCTGTACAAGAAGAATACGCCTATAAGACTTGTTTTCATCAGTATCTTTTATCATCATTTATTTGGTTTGTGTTGATTAAAGAACCTTTTGACTAATCAACTTGATGACTCAAACACCTTTGTTTTCAAAAAAAAGAACAAAAAGTCTAATCAACTTGTCTATTCTTGTCGTCTACAAATTATTTACAAACTCTTCAATATTTGAACTGACTAGATTTGAATATGAATGATCAGTGGAAAAACACAAATTTAACACTGAAATTTATTTTATTCATTGAGTTAATTCATACTAATTTTATCAAAAGATATATAGGACAGAGAGAAACAACACAATTCGCATATCAATAGTAGATTGAGAAAATTGCTATTTATCTAAAAAATGCCATTATTTCAAAAAACTTTAAAAAAATATCATAAATCACTATTTACAAAAGATAAAATGACTATTTTGTCTTTCTCTCGAAAGTGGCGGAAAAAAACGGAAATGGTGGTGGTCAAAGACCACGACGGCGACTGTGGACAAAAACGGTATCGACGTTTGTGGACAAAAACAGAGACGGAGGTAGAAATAGTGATGGACAAAAAAAGAGACAGCGGTGGGGGACAAAAGCGATTGTGAACAAAACGGTGACGGAAAAGACAAAATAGAGACGGATACGGTGGTGGACCAAAATGAAAACGCTCGGTATTGATGGAGACAACGATGACAGAGACGGTGGCTGTGAACATAGACGGTGATCATGGACAAAAACGATATGGACGAATGCATACCATGAAATCATAATTAAATGTATAAATGTTTTTTTCAATTCATGAACTGTTATTTGTGGCATTTTTTCAAGGGTTTTTGAATAAATGACATTTTTCGAACATTTTTAAAAACAAATGGTATTTTTGGCAAAAATCTCAACAAAAAAATGGTAATGAATCAACAATGAAAGGAAAACAGAAACACAACATAATCCAATTCTTTTCTAGTATTTTTAAGAAATCACATCCAGCAAATCTAGATCGAGTAAAAGTCATAGGCTCATAGCACGTTTTGCGTCGCATATTTGAACGTTAAATATTAAATAATCAGTTTTTCAACTTTATTGGAAAAAAGTACGGGGATTAAATAGAGTAAATTTGTAAAAATATTCTCAAAATTTTATCTACATTGAAAAGTAACCCATGTTTTTTAAAATTATAAAACTAACTTTCTTATAATGAAAATGACCAAAATACCATAAATAAATCACATATATATTGTTTATATATGTTAATAATAAAAATAAAAAGTAAACGAAAATTATCCCTTTTAAAATAATCAATTAAACTTATAAACTTATGATTAACATTATCCAACAAAGAAATAAATTTATTATATCCAAACTAAAAAAAATGATGATTTTAAAAATCTGATTTGAGTTTTAATGTTTTATCATAAATAAAGCCTTTCAGTTTTACATTAACCATCACATAAGCTTTCACAAAAATAAAATATAATCTTTACTAATGTAGTTATAGAGGTTCGATAATGCAAAAAGGAATTCTGTAATTTAATCACATATGACATGACATTTCATGAGCTTGTTTAATTTATATGGGCGCTGAAAGATTAGGACATAGATGGCTTGATTGATGATATAGAGCTTAGTTACATGTTAGTTACATGTTGTCTAAAACAATGCTAATGAATATGGCATAATTTTTTTTCTTGAAATATTTCGATCGACGTTCATTCATATATTTGTTTGGAGAAAGAATAAATAAAAATTGATAATTTCAAGATGAAAATTATATAGCGTGGTCTTTTTTTTTATCTCATGATGTTGAAGATCGTAGTGATGACAAATCTATAAATTTTATGATTAAAAATTATTCGTGTGGGTAATTACTTCAAGAATAAGTCAATTATTGAACTAAAATTATGTAATATTGGAAAATTTAGTTTAATCTATCAAATAAACTCTTATTTCCAAAAATAAAAACAATTTAAATATGGAGCAATTACAAAAATACCACTTTTGGGGCGTACATTTGCAAAAATGCCACTAATTATGGATTTCTAAAGTCTAAATATTAAAATTAAAACCTTAAAAAAAGTTTTGACCTCTAAAACCCCTTAAACCCTAATATAACATACTTAACCCAAACATAAATGATATAATGAAAAAATAATTTTGTAAAAATAGCATTTTTACAATTTTTTTGAAAAAGTGGCATTTCTTAAAATTTTTCTTTAAATATATAGATTTTTAATTGTAAATTCTTAGAATTATGCAGATATTTCTTTTAACAACGAAAAGTTATTTTTCAAAGTTTTCAAAACATGGGTTAGTTTTCAAATTTTATAAAAAATTTAGAATATGAAACAACGATTATAGATCCACGAAAATCTTTTCTGATTCTCTTCTTAGTAAATTAATATATTCTATTATATACTTATTATTACAATAATATGAAAACAATAAAAACACAACTTATTAAAAATACCATAAAAAAAAAAAAAAATAACAACATTCATTATATAGATATTGTCACTGGTGTATTTACGACACGATTAACTGAAACTACTAGGCTACATAATTTATTCTATTATAAATTTAATTTAAAATAATAATTAGTTTAGAAGAAAATCTATTTATGATTGAACTGATTATCTCAAATGAAGAAGTATAATTATATACTAGGTGAGTGATCCGCACCATGTACATGTATGTAATTTTTATAAAAATATGTTAATTCTAATATTTAGTAACCCAATTTTACCATTTATGTTAAAAAAAAATTGAACAATAACTTTTGTGGGAAAATTAAAAAAAATTTCTTATTTTCGGTCTTATTTTTTATTTTTTCTACAATCTGGTTTTTCTTCTTCATCATTTTTTTATCGTCTTTACTGTCTTTGTTATCTAACTTTTTTTCTTCTGCAGATTTGTTTGTTGTGTTTTTTGTTGTCTTTGTGTTCCTCTTCAGTTTTGTTTTTGTTTTCATCATTCTTCTGATTTTTTATTCTTCTACTTCTTCTAGAATTATTCTTTGTAGTCGCAATTGCTATATTTGTATTCTCTTACGATTTATTTTTCTTGTGGTTTTTTTTCCTTTTTTTTCATTTTTTCTTCCCATTTAACTCACCTTTTTTCATTTTTCAGAAATTTCTTATTTCTCTAATTTTTTTTTTTCTTATTTTTTTTTCTTCCTCTTTTTTTTTCTTCTTGTTCTTCGACTAAATTTCTTTATTCGAGATATAATTTGAGAAATATTACACTAATATTTATAAGAGATTAAAAATAGGTGAGAGGATTTATGGAAGGGAAAATTATCCACACTACCACTTATTCTAAAATTTCTTTTCCAATCTACCACAATCTCAAAACCCTTTTAAAACCTACCACATTTTACTTTCTTCTCAACACCAAAAGACATGTTTACCCTTATGTATTTTTTTTCACTCATGACATTTATCCCTCTCTTTCTTCTCTCTCTCATCTCACTCACATTGTTCTATCTCATTTTCATCTTCCTCACCCTTTTTCTTTCTCACACTCATCTTCCACATCTCTCCAATGAAATGGAAGAAAATAAGGTGGTGTATGGTGACGGGGGACAAAAACGACGACGGAGACAGTGATCGTGGACAATAACGACGATGAAGACGGTAATCAGAGACAAAAATGGCGACACAGAGGGTGACCGTAGACAAAGACGGCGATGGAAACAATGATCGTGGACAAATACGATGACAGAGACACTGATCATGGACAAAAACAACGAGAGAGACGGTGGTGGACATGATAGAGAAAGTGGTCGGAGACAAAGATGTTTACACGATTGTGGGGGACAAAAACGACGGTGGAGACAATGATTGTGGACAATAACGATGATGTAAAGGGTAATCGGAGACAAAAATGACGACAGAGAGGGTGACCGTAGACAAAGACGGCGATGGAAACAGTGATCGTGGACATATACGATGACAGAGACAGTGATCATGGACAAAAATAACGAGAGAGACGGTGGTGGACATGATAGAGAAAGTGGTCGGAGACAAAGATGTTGACACAGTTGTGGGGGACAAAAACGACGGCGGAGACAATGATTGTGGACAATAACGACGATGGAGACGGCGATCGGAGACAAAAACGGCGACGGAGACATTGGTTGTGGACAAAAATGATGACAGAGACGGTGGTAAACAAAAACGAAAACATTGTAGACGAAATTGTACTCCATGTGCCATATTGCTGAATAGGGATATAAATGTCTTTTTCATTATGTGAATAGTGTCATTTGTGGTAGATTTTGAAAGCTTTTTGAATTGTGGTAGATTTGGAAAGTCAATTTCTAGAAATTAGTAAATTTGGTAATTTTCCCTTTATGGAACTATATTATTTTAACTAAATGTGAAATGTGATTAGTTAGTCTTTTTTACATAGGATATTTAAAAAATATAGTGATTATGCATTTCGCCTTATGTTACAATTATTTCACATATATATATATATATATATATAAAGGGAAATTTGTCAAATTAAGCCAAATTGGCACATCTAATAACCTAATACACTTTTGCCATTTTTTTCTCTAGAATACCCTTTATTAATTTTAAATAAATAAAAATAATTAGTTTTATAAGTTTCTAAAATTTGGAAAATTATAAAAACGGATAGAGTACTCCATGTATATATATTGGGATATCGTATTTTGAAAAATCAAAGTTAAAAAATTATTTAAAACTTTGTTCTACGTCTTGCAGAATTTATGTTCTACTCTACAATGTTTCTACGAGTCAAAAGAATGTTTATTCTGCATTTTGTTTTATATCTACCAAATGTAGAATTCGAGTTCTACGACATGCTTTTTGTAGTCTAGTATTTGGCAGAATACTCATTCTACGATTTGCTCTAACAACTACCAAATGTAGAATACACATGATACCATTTTTCCTACCTTCTACCGCTGCTAGAATAGAAATTCTACCATATTTGCTATCTTCTACGAGATGTAGAATATGTTTTCTGCGAAGTTAGTTTTGAAAATTCTCTAAATCTAAGATAGTGAATATTCTAACATATTTTGTTTCCAAAAACAAAACTTTAGAAAATATTTTTCACTTTTAATTTATAAAAGCATAAATAAGTTACACCATCTTTTAATTTTTGTTTTGATGTTTTATTTCTATATTATTTTAATTTCGTTTTTGAAATATTAAAAAAAACAACGAAAACATTTTTTTAATATTAATCAAGATTAAAAATATAATTTTTTGAAACTGTAAAAATAGATGGATAAATAAAAAATTTCCTCTTTTAATTTTTGCTTTAACGTTTTACTTTTTATGTTATTTTTACTTTATTTTTAAAATATTTAAAAATCAACAAAAACCCCTTTTGGTAATATTAGTTAAGGTTAAAAATGATTTTTTTTTTAAATTGTAAAAATAGAAGCATAAATAAGTTATTTTTCCTTTTAATTTTTGTTTAAATTTTTATTTTCTATTTTATTATTACTTTGTTTCAAAAATATTAAAAATCAACAAAAAATGTTTTTTTATATTAATCAAGGTTAAAAATGGAATATTTTGAAACTAAATCCTAAGGAGACAAACTTATGGCTATAAAAGTGTATTGGGACATTGTATGTGTCAATTTGTCCTAATTTAGCAAATTTCCCTATATATAATTATACAGTTAGGATGTGTTAGAAAATCCTTTGTACTTAGATTTTGATCGCTAATGGCCCTTATGTTTTTGATTTTTAAATCAATATCTTAGACAAAAATTAATTAAAATTTTGTCTATGGGAAAGTTGTTAACTTAGCACATGATTGCAATAGTGAACTACAGTTATTAAATCTCCCTGAGGTAAAAAATTACTCCCTCATGGCGAAAATAATCAATGGCGAAAATACATCATTCTGGTTCGACAGTTGGTGCACAAAGGGGCGCTTATACGAGTTAACGGGACGGAGAGGAACAACGGATTTGGGGATCGATATAATGGCAACGGTGGGCACTGTTTTGCAGAGTTCACGAAGGACAAGGAGGCATAGAGTGGAGTTACTCAATGACATCGAGGAGGAACTCTCGCAATTACAACAAAGAAGGTACACGTTGGGGGAGGACATCTCACTGTGGCGTGCGAAAAACAATAAATTCAAAAGAGTTTTCTCAACAAAAGAAACATGGATGGCGATACGATCTCAACAGCCGGAGGTGCATTGGTTTCGAAGCGTATGGTTTAAGTTTGCAACTCCAAAGTATGCTTTTCTCGTGTGGTTGGCAAATCAAAACAGGTTGAGTACGGGGGACAGATTTAAACGATGGGGAGGAGGCCAACAATCGGAATGCATATTGTGCAACAACAACGAAGAATCAAGAGACCATTTATTCTTTGAATGTAGGTACTCCTCGGAGATTTGGAAGAATAGCTCAGCCTATCATGGGGAGGTATTTCTCAACAAGTTGGAGCGATGTCATCGGGTTCATTTCTAACCCAAACCTTTCGAAGATTATGCTCTTTCTACTAAGATATGCTTTTCACTCAACGGTTTATCACGTCTGGAAGGAGAGGAATTCCAGGAGACATGGTTCACAGGCTATTCCGACCACTACAATCATCAAACTCATCGACAAAAACGTTCCAAACCGGGTTACATCGATTCGTTCGTTAGGAAACAAGAAATACGAGGACGGTCTAGTAAAATGGTTCGGAAATAGGAATGTGTAATAATTAACTTAAAGTCGAAAAACGCAAGGTGAAAACCTTTGTAAAAACGCTTTTTGGATTTGAATCAATTTAACATTCTATTCCAAAAAAAAAAAATAACTCCCTCCGTTATTTTCATTTGATGTTTTAGATATATATTTTGTTTAATTTGATTGATGTTTTCAAATTTCTATGCAAAATTAATTGTGTTTTTGTTGTTTCTGACTATTTGAATTCTGCAGATTAGTTTTTTATTGGTTGAATTGTTTTGCAATTGATGATAAAACATGTTTTGTTTTGAAAGAATAGAAAATTAAAGGAATTTCTTAATTTAATTGTAGAAACCTTAAACATCAAACAAAATAAAACAGAGCTGGAGATGCATTAACCATATTTTATTTTAATAATATGTTAACCATATAAAGAACTCGATAAAAGTGTAGTTGAAGAAAGAAAAAAATTCAACTATATTAGATTGTGTAGCTAATTGCTTAGAACCTTACCACTCATTTACAGATTCCTCTTGTACACCAATGAGTTTAAAATCGATCCCATGAGTGTTCACGAGTTGGACCCTGCAACATCACCTCACCGATTTCCTCTTTCCTAATTAACGTCACAAAAATGCAATAATCAAGATAGTGATTCAAAAGAGGATGCATAATATATCTAAATCCAATAAAAGAATAGATGAGTTTGATAACACAAGAAGGTGTTGGATCCATATGCATTAAAAAGAAGATAACCACAATTACTTATAACTATATCTGGACGAAAGAGAATTTTGAAAAGCTTAACTTCTTCATTAAGCTCCTAAATATGATCTTTCGTAGCACCAAATAGAAAAAGTAAGTCATGAACAACTCGATCGTATAAACCAATAGAAGTTGAAAAGAAAAACTCAATACATATGCAACAACTATTTTGATCTTGGAGGTGATTGTTGTTGAACATAATTTGGTGAGAATGACCTTGACATAAGAATTAAATGGCTAACACGTTAAAAGAAAATAAAAAGATATACCAAACAAAATCATTGTACATTAGAAAAAGAGAATCAATCGAAAACAACATACAAACTAAAAGCGTGAGTGAAGTTCCCTTTTCAGTCATCGTGATGACTCCATAAGTTTTGTAAATTTCATCACTTTTTCAATCTCGTTTCCTCCTAACTTACACACACACAAAAAAAATATTAGCAGTAGATAGGAATCACGATTAGTGGAATGCAAGAATTAGTAGAACGACATATCCTTACGAAGAGATTGGTAGGTGACGCTTTAGAGTTTTTAAAAATTATATTTAAAAAATGACGATTATTCACGCTATAGAGAAGCTTGCTCCACAATTCTATGGATTATACTCCCTCCGTTTCAAATTACTTGTCGTTCTTGAGGATTTCACACAAATTAAGAAAACCATTAAATTTTCAGTCTTACCCCTAATTAATAAACTATTTTATTTGATAAAAATAATTAATGAGCTAAAAGTTAAGGACAAAACTAGAAAAATTGGTCATAAATATGCATTGAAATTGCAGAATAACAACTAATTTGAAACAAAAAAAATAAGGCTAGAATGACAAGTATTGTGAAATGGAGGGAGTATTAGTTAGGAGAACCTAAATAACATGATTATTGGCAACTAATTAAAAGATTTCATAGCTATAATAATTAACAATTTTAAAACAGAAAATCCAGTAATAATCTGTTAAATCTTTTAAGGCTAAAAACAAGACGAATGAATTAATGAAATAGTAGAAAATATATTCAAGTCTAGTAAAGTAAATCTTAATAATATTTGTTTCTTAAACAGAAAATTGAAAAAAAAAACAAAAAGGCAAGAATGAACATAAAATAATAATATGTAATATAAGTATTCCTATTTAAATTTGAGTATATTATTAAGCAACTATAAAATATATTTTAACATTTCATTATTTTTTTAATATTATTATTTTAATATAAAATTTGGTATAATATTAAGTGAATGTAAAATGAGTATAATATAGGATAAAATCGTTGATAAGATTTTCGAACTTTCTTATTGGTTGTTAATGTTTTCTTAAAATCCGAAAAATTGTTAATTGTACAAGAGAAATTTTGAGAAATGTCACTTTTGAAGTGCCATTTTCAAAAATGCCACATTTTCAAAAATTTTGCAAAAATGCCATTGTTTCAAAATTATTTATTCACTATATTATTTATGTTTGGGTTAACTATGTTGTATTAGGGTTTATGATTTGTAAGAGTCAAAACAATTTTTAGGCTTTAAAAATTCATAATTAGTGGCATTTTTGCAAATGATACACCAAAAATGGCATTTTTGAAAAGTGGCATTTTTGCAATTGTCCCTTGTAACAATAGCAATAACAATAATCCAATTTAATTAAGTAAAACAATAATAATAATTTAACTCAATTAAAAGAGTTATATATTTAATTACTTTAAGAGAAATTTTTAAAAATGTCACTTTTCAAGTACCATTTTTCAAAAATACCACATTTTCAAAATATTTGCAAAAATGTCATTTTTTCAAAACAATTCATTATATCATTTATGTTTGGGTTAACTATGTTGTATTAGGGTTTAGTTCTGAGGGTTTAAGGGGTTTAAGGGGTTTAAGGGTTTTAGGGGTTAAAACAGTTTTTAGGTTTTATAATTTTAAGATTTAAGCTTTAAAAATCTATAATTAGTGGCATTTTTGCAAATGGACACCATTAAGTGGCATTCTTGCAAATATACACACCAAAAGTGGTATTTTTGCAATTGTCCATTATTTTAAACCATGTCATCATTTATTTAATACTATGTCATCATTTTAAAAGGACATGTCATAATTTTTAACCAATAAAATTAAAACACCTAAGCCTTTTCAATAATTGCACTTTGGTTTTAATAGTAAGGGGATTAATGAATATACTTTTTAATACAAGACAATTAAAAATAATCAAGATATTCAAAATCATTCGTATGTAAATTTACAATTACAAAAATTTATGAATATATTGTTTTTAACACAAGAAAGTTAAAAATGATCTTGAATATAATGATCAAGATATTCAAGATCATTTGTACGTGAAATTATAATTACATATCTTGACAAAAAATTCAATTACATATCATTACGTTTTATTATTGGAAAAAGTATATTTTAAATTTAATTAAAAATCGATTAAATATTTTTGTATTTTATTTAGTTTTAAAAAAGAAAACTACTCTTTAATACCAACTCAAATAATATTTAATTATTTTTATGAAAATAAAAAACTAAATACGAAATTTAATTATGGAAAATTTTGCAACATGCATATTTTAGCATATACGTGTTTTGATATTATCATATTTGTATCATAAGATTGCTCTCCAAGTTGCAATCTCCTAAATACATACATACATACCAAAAATATAAAGGAACAATTACAAAAATGTCACTTTTCATGTGCACATTTGCAATAATGCCACTTAGGAGTGTTCATTTGTAAAAATGCCACTAATTATAGATTTATAAAGCTTATATCTTAAAATTCTAAACCCTAAAAAATGTTTTGACCCCTAAATCCCCCTAAACACTCAAAACTAACCCCTAATAGAACATAGTTAACCCAAACATAAATAATATAAAAAAAAAATAATTTTAAAAAAGTGGTATTTTTGCAAAGATTTCAAAAGTGTGGCATTTTTGTAAAGTGGCATTTGAAAAGTAGCATTTTTTGAAATTTCTCAAATATAAATCTCTTACAAATTTTTTCATAACTAATTTTTGTATTTATTTTTTCCAAAAAATTAATTAATAATTCTCAATGATATTTCTTTAAAAATGAATTTTAAATATTTTTTCTATATATTTGATAATATTTATCGTTTTTAATTTGAAAATTGAAAACAAAAGATTAATCCGCGTATAACGCGGGGAGTCAACTAGTTTCTTGGTAAAATAAAAGTGTTATCCTTCTATACATGATCGTGTTCGGGTCATATTTTTGTTATCTCCGGTTGCCTCTTGAACGCGGAGAGGCTAAAAGATATATAATTGTAAAGATTATAAACATAGGTGTATATTATGTTTTCAAGCTGAAATTAGGGAACTAACATCACGGGATTTGTATTTAGGTGTATAGCATTGAGTTGTAAATCTTTGACGAAAATATCTTTAATGATGATATTAATAAGTTTTGGTAAAACAAATCCCTAAAAAACGGTTTACATGTTTACAGTCACCGCCTCAGTAAAAATATGTGTTTCATATCGTGAACCCTATTTTCTCCAAAGCTTTGAAGGAGGAAATCGATTCTGATTGATCACAATTCAAGTTGATTGATCTTTGATTAATATTGCGCGAATCAGATTGATCTTCAATCTCTCTTTTTTTGTTCATCATTCAGAGGCATTTGTTAAAGAAGCATTGGAGAACAAATCGAATGCTAGCAATGGTGAAGATGATGGAGAACAAGGTTGACGGTGAAACTCGCAGGGCTGGAAGGTAAATACAAACATTAGTTAGTTATTCAAATAATAATATTGTTCACTGTATAAATATTACAATAACCAATTCAGTTGAATATCTTTTGGTCTATGTTTATCAATATTGTTTACCAATATAATTAGCTATTATTTCATCTATAGTGATTAAAATATGAATAGTTTGCTATTATTTCATCAACGGTGATGAAAATAGTTCACTATAAAAACGTTAATCAACTACATAGTTCACTATATAAATATTACAATAATCAATTTATTTATATATTTTTTTGTATATGTTTATCAATATCGTTAATTAATATAGTTAGCTATTATCTCACCATTCATCTTCTTACTGATTAGCTTGCCACCAAAACGAAGCAACCGATAAGATAGATTATGATCTTTCATCTTCGGAGAAAAAGAGAAAGTGTGAAGGGGAGAGATTGTTGTGTAATCGGTAGGGATTTTTAGAAGAAGAAGTTTAAATATAAAGAAGGAGGAGAAGAATAAGAAGAAGACGAAAAAGATATGTGCATGGCGGAGGAGGAGAAGAATTAGGAGAAGATCAAAAAGTGGTTAGGAGAAGAATTAAAAGAGACAAAACAAGAAATTAAAGAAGAAAGAATGTGAGATTTTGGTATCGGAAGAGAGAAGAAGAAGAATGGCCTCGAGTGTCCACGACGGTGAGGTAAATATAATGTTTAGATTTAGGTAATTTCAGTTTTTGATTCGTTTTTAATCATTCTCTAATCAAAGTTGTTAAATAAAAAAAAGGATAAAATAGAGATTTTATGTGATCTAAATACTACTCACTTAATTTTTTTGTTTAGATCATGTTAGATACTTAATTATGAGTAGAAAAACTAATATAGGACCTAATTTCCTTTTAATATTTCGAAACTGATAAGATTTGTAGTAGAATAACAAAAAGAGGGATGCAAAGAAAAAAAACTGAAAATGTTTTCTTAGTTCAAACATTCAGCTTATTACAGACACCGGTAATATCATAACCCGAAACATTCGTATTCAATCTTAGACATACAAAACATTGGAAATACTTAAACCGGAAAAAGAAAATAAAAAAAACAGAGCAAGAGCAACTACATTCACATAAGAAACAGAACACATAAGGCTATCAAATGTGCTTCCTCTGCTGGATTTTCCATTCCAAGTATTTCTCGACAACATCGAATCCACAGAACTCCTTCACAACAGGCATTGTCGCTGGAACAGGCAAATCAAAGGTCAGATCAATCTCTTGTTGGTTACTACTCCATGTTGACATCTGCTTCTTCGCTTCTTTAACAGCTGCTCGCGCCGCGCAGTGAACAGAAGCTGCTAAAAGCAGTGGCGGTTCACCCGAAGCTGTATCAAAAACCATAAACAAAAGTTTGAGAAAATACTTTTGAAGTTTTGATATTTAAAACATAAAAGAGAAATCACCTTTGGATGAAAGAACACGGTTCTTGTGGTGTCCACTGTTGAGAATCTCTACATTGAACTGTCTTGGGATTGTGTCGACCGTTGGGATCTTGTAAGTCCATGTACTGTCTGTTACCACGAGACCGTCTGAGTTCATTAGGTACTCTTCGAGCATGAAGAACCCAAGTCCTTGAACAAATGCTCCTTCAATCTGTAAAGTAAAACCATGAAACAGAACAATAAACATCACAAACCCAGAACCACGAACACATAGATGAAGTTTCCCGGGTTTAACCTGTCCTAAATCCACTGCGGGATTGAGACTTTTCCCGCAATCATAGATAATATCCGTGCGCAGAACCGTTGTTTCGCCTGTCAAAACGTTTACTTCAACCTGTTGATTGCAACAAAAGAAGTGAAATTATTTCACAAAATGTTAAAGTTTAGCTAAGAAGAGCTATCCTAAATGTTTGGAACTTTACCTCACTCGCTGCAACTCCATAGTTGATGTATTCACCAGTGGAGTCCGGCAAGTATGAGGTACTAACCGCCATGTTTATCGATTGCTGATAAGCCTACACCAGACAGTTCAAGAGTAAAACAATTCTAAGTCCATTCAAAATGACCAGAGAGCATCAAAAGCATGAATGTTTGAAGAGTAGTATGGACCTGACTGATGAGGCTATCCCAAGTCACAGGTCCTCCTGTTTGCTCCACCAAAGTGGTCTTGACGGGTAAAAGCCTTTCGACTAAGCCAACGCAGCAAATCCTAACCGCTTCGCTGCTCGCCTCAGAGGTTGTGCTACCACCAGTTACTGAGCCTTGTACCATACTCAGGGTGTCGGATTGGATGACCCGGATTTTCTCAAGAAGCTCATCGCTTGTAGTACCGCATTGGATCAGTCCAAGGGAAAATGCAGCCATCTGTTTCACCTTTGTCCATAGACCTTGTCCTATCTCAATCCCTTGAACTTCAACCACTATTGACCCGTCACTCAAAACGCTTACTCTTCCTGGTGTTGATCGCATAGACACTCCATAAACCGCAGGCACACGCGATATCCCTCTCTTTCTCCACTTGTTCGATGCATTGAACTCCTCAACCACCTTCCTCCGCTGGTTAAACTCCGAGAACTCAGCGAGTTTGTCCCAAATCAATGGTAAGGTGTACTCAGGGGATTCACCAGCTTTAACATTGTGAAACAACTTTAAGCTTTCATATGTATGGAGATTAACCTTCCTGATCTCATCCACATCAATTGAAAGATATGAAGCTACTTTTTCAATGATAGCTTCTCCTATATACGTTCCTTGTACATCTCCAGGAGCTCGAACCGCAGTTCTGCTCACAGTGTTTGTTTTGCATACTTTCACATCGAAAGAGAGAGCACCCCAATCATACTTCATCAATGCTCCTTGGATACCAGATGGCATAAGCGGGCTTATATCGTCGCTTATCCCTGCTTCAAGTAGCAACTCTAAATCTAAAGCAGTAATCTTTCCATTGGATTTGAATCCAACACTATATGTAATTTTCATCGGATGTCTTCCTCCGGTAGTTATCATATCCGTTTTCCGGTTCACATATATCCTCACCGGACGCTGCATTTTGGATGCTGCAAGTGCACAAGCTGCAGCTACCTAAAAACATGTTGATAGAAAGAGTTAAAACAAACATAAAAAATACTCGAGTATACTTTCGAAATGCGAACTCACAGGCATTGATTTCGTGGCTTTCCCACCGAATCCACCTCCAACTCTTCTAGTGATGACACGGACATTATTCTCAGGAACTCCAAGACATCCAGCTATGGTTCGATGTACAAACTCGGGAACTTGAGTCGAGCTATAAACCACCATACAGTTGTCTTCATCCGGCAGAGCAAGAGCGGTTTGTGTCTCCATATAGAAGAAGTATTGTGACCCGAAACTTACCTATACATATAAACCACAATCACAAAGATTAGTATGATGATTAAACCAGAGCATAGCTTGAGAGACATATATATCTTGCTCTTGGAAAGGAACCACCTTTGATCCAAGAATCTTATATTCAGCTTCAGCCATTCCCTTGGCGATATCACCAACTGATTTGCCACGCAGAGGTGGAGGGAGCTCGAGAAAGCTAGACTTTTCGACAGCTTCTTCTACGGACAGTATAGGCGATCCTAAACCCTCGGTGTCATAATCAATCACAACATGATTTGCTGCAATATCTGCATGCTTTTGACTATCTGCAACCTGCACACAAAATATATTGAATCATTCTACATAAAAGTTTCAGAGGAAAAGAGAACAATTCTTCACTAGACTTACCAAAAAGGCGATTAACTGCCCCGCGCAAAGCGTGATTTCTTCTGCGAACAAAAGATCCGAGCCAAAGAAACCTTTGCTACCGACATTTTTCCCGCCTTCCGGAATATCTTTGTAAGTAATTATGCCAAGAACTCCTTCTGGAACTCTGTTTTGCTTGAATCTTATACCCTTGATCCGCGCCAACGGCATTGTACTGTAAATAAATGCGCCGTATAGACAATTTTCCGGAGAAGGAATGTCGTCAACATAAACAGCCTCACCTACAAATTTTATTAAAACGTTAACAGAGAACCAATGTTTCTTCATTTTGAACCAGCAAATGATCAAAAGAGTATAATATAGAACTCACCAGATGCTTGGAGACGAGCTCCAGCCTTTACAATGCCTTTACCGACCGGACTATATTCTTGATTTTCAACTATCTGTTGTGCAGATGACAACATTGCTTCAGGTTTCAAAGATTCGACATTCTGATCAAAACCGTTCTCTTTGCATCCTCCGTTGAGCAAACCGTTTGTTGTAGTTTTAGCGTTTGTTTGAGTTAAAGATCCGAAGAACTCGAAGAGAAACGTAACAGCCAAGCTTGATCTATAACCGGGGTTCGAAGTACAATCAAAACCTCATCAGATATAACTTTCCCTGTAAGAAATTCTTCGACTTTCGTGGCACGGTGTGCGTGTTTGGTCCCGTAAGCCCCGAAAGCTAACCGGCAGTCATGTAAAACAATGCCATTGAGTTCTTCACTTAAAGAAACTTCAGCTGAGAAAGCCGCATTCAGAAATGGCAATGCATTTCCGAAAGGACGAGGCGCTGCTCTGTAAGTTTCAAAGAGCAAATGAGTATCCAAAGAAGGAGAAGAAGAACCGTTCTTCTTCTTCACGCGGAGCCACGACGGGATCTCGATGCTCAAAAGAACAGATTTGGTTTCAAGAGGAGGCTGTTGAAGAAACTCTTCCAATGTAAACTGTTCTTGACCTGAGGTGCTAGTCATGATCTTAACCGTTGCTTGAGCAGCGAGAAGTATAGTTGTGAGATCAGAAGGAAACTGTTTTCTCTGCGCCATCATGATGTTTCCGCCTATTGTTCCCGTATTCCTCACGAATCTGTTTGCAATTTTCTCCATATGGCTCGCGATTTTCGCCAACATAGAACCATTTTCCTTCTCTCTTAGAACCTCAATAGCTTTTGATATAGTAACAGCAGCTCCTAATTCAACTCCTTTCTCATCTCTTCTTACCACAGTGAGCTCGGGAATCCGCCTTATATCGACAAATCTTTCGTACTTTCTCTCTTTCTCTTCTTTGTAATACCCGGTACTCGTGTTACCCGCAACTAACTTAACTGACATTCCGTTTTCAACCTCTAATAGCCCTTGAAGCTCCGAGACGCTAACAGGGCTTGACCATCTGTACTTTCTTGGATCAAGACTCATATCGACCTTGATTTCGTTCTTCAAGAATTCCGGAAATGTACAGACTTGAGACGATGTTTGATCATAACATGGCAACCTTCCTAAAACCTCATCTCTGTTATCTCCCTTCTTGCAAAAGGAATTGAACCCGAGGTCTTCGATATCCACATCCGAAGCAAAACTCTTACAAGCGTCCACGAGTGGTCTGTATCCAGTACACCTGCATAAATTCCCAGCCACAGCTTTCTCTGCTTCCGCAGCAGTGAGGTTTGAGCAACCACTGCGAGGCGGATGAGACTTATCAGCGTTCAAGAGAGCGGAAAACATCGAAACACTCATTCCGGGCGTGCAGAAACCGCATTGTGTGGCGTGAAAACCAGCGATCCGCTCGTGGACCGCGTGGAACCCGACTCTGCTGTTCCCAAGACCTTCTGAGGTAGTGATGGAGCAGCCGTCAATACTACAGAGGAGCGTGAGACAAGAACTGATTGTGTAGTCATCGACTTTTTCGAGTAAAGGATCATACTTTGAAAGAAGAACAACACAAGCGCCACAACCACCTGCGCGTCCAGAGAATATACATTATTAAACACAAAACCAAAAGCCAAATGTAAAGAGAACTACAAATTATAAAGAAGTCTTATAAATCTTCAATATAATGAAAACATTGATTTATTGATGAAACAATCCTTCCTTAATACAATATCTCTTAGTTAATTGCAAAAAAAAAGAACAAAAATGAAAAACAGATAATTGATGTTTGCATCTACACTTGCAAAAGAATTTTGAAATTTTATCTTCTAAAATGTGCACTTTTGTGATTTTTTCTTACATAAACTCCATGCGCAGAAAATAGTGTTTTAAGATCTGAGTGAAAAATGAATCAGATTTAGACCCAAAAAAATCAGTCTAAATCTTACAATTTCTAGTCTTTAGTTTAATCTCTCAAGCAATCGGACATAGAATCCGTAGGCAAGAACACACATAAACAAAAACAAAAAATCCATAAGATCTAAAGCTTCCTCTAAAGACCACAGTACAGATTTAATTATCATTATTCCTGGAGATCTAAAACTCTTGTTCTCAGACAAGAAATAAGAAACTCAAGAACATGAAACTTTGAGTATCTACTCATCGTACCTTCACCACAACCGAGCTTAACACTCTTGAAAGGAGTCTTGTTACGCAAGAAATCGATGAGTGTTGTGGAAGGGTCAATGGAAGATAGCTCAAGCTCAAATCTTTGTCCATTAATGGCGAAAACAAGACAAGTCTTACTCTTCATAGCTTCTTCTTTTTCTTCAATCACTTTCTCACTCATTTATTATCTCGCCACTTTCAGAACAAACCAAAAGTATACCTCCCCGACATCGAATCTCGGTGTAACTGACGAGAGTCTTTATTATTCCTCTCTGTACAAGAAGAATACGCCTATAAGACTTGTTTTCATCAGTATCTTTTATCATCATTTATTTGGTTTGTGTTGATTAAAGAACCTTTTGACTAATCAACTTGATGACTCAAACACCTTTGTTTTCAAAAAAAAGAACAAAAAGTCTAATCAACTTGTCTATTCTTGTCGTCTACAAATTATTTACAAACTCTTCAATATTTGAACTGACTAGATTTGAATATGAATGATCAGTGGAAAAACACAAATTTAACACTGAAATTTATTTTATTCATTGAGTTAATTCATACTAATTTTATCAAAAGATATATAGGACAGAGAGAAACAACACAATTCGCATATCAATAGTAGATTGAGAAAATTGCTATTTATCTAAAAAATGCCATTATTTCAAAAAACTTTAAAAAAATATCATAAATCACTATTTACAAAAGATAAAATGACTATTTTGTCTTTCTCTCGAAAGTGGCGGAAAAAAACGGAAATGGTGGTGGTCAAAGACCACGACGGCGACTGTGGACAAAAACGGTATCGACGTTTGTGGACAAAAACAGAGACGGAGGTAGAAATAGTGATGGACAAAAAAAGAGACAGCGGTGGGGGACAAAAGCGATTGTGAACAAAACGGTGACGGAAAAGACAAAATAGAGACGGATACGGTGGTGGACCAAAATGAAAACGCTCGGTATTGATGGAGACAACGATGACAGAGACGGTGGCTGTGAACATAGACGGTGATCATGGACAAAAACGATATGGACGAATGCATACCATGAAATCATAATTAAATGTATAAATGTTTTTTTCAATTCATGAACTGTTATTTGTGGCATTTTTTCAAGGGTTTTTGAATAAATGACATTTTTCGAACATTTTTAAAAACAAATGGTATTTTTGGCAAAAATCTCAACAAAAAAATGGTAATGAATCAACAATGAAAGGAAAACAGAAACACAACATAATCCAATTCTTTTCTAGTATTTTTAAGAAATCACATCCAGCAAATCTAGATCGAGTAAAAGTCATAGGCTCATAGCACGTTTTGCGTCGCATATTTGAACGTTAAATATTAAATAATCAGTTTTTCAACTTTATTGGAAAAAAGTACGGGGATTAAATAGAGTAAATTTGTAAAAATATTCTCAAAATTTTATCTACATTGAAAAGTAACCCATGTTTTTTAAAATTATAAAACTAACTTTCTTATAATGAAAATGACCAAAATACCATAAATAAATCACATATATATTGTTTATATATGTTAATAATAAAAATAAAAAGTAAACGAAAATTATCCCTTTTAAAATAATCAATTAAACTTATAAACTTATGATTAACATTATCCAACAAAGAAATAAATTTATTATATCCAAACTAAAAAAAATGATGATTTTAAAAATCTGATTTGAGTTTTAATGTTTTATCATAAATAAAGCCTTTCAGTTTTACATTAACCATCACATAAGCTTTCACAAAAATAAAATATAATCTTTACTAATGTAGTTATAGAGGTTCGATAATGCAAAAAGGAATTCTGTAATTTAATCACATATGACATGACATTTCATGAGCTTGTTTAATTTATATGGGCGCTGAAAGATTAGGACATAGATGGCTTGATTGATGATATAGAGCTTAGTTACATGTTAGTTACATGTTGTCTAAAACAATGCTAATGAATATGGCATAATTTTTTTTCTTGAAATATTTCGATCGACGTTCATTCATATATTTGTTTGGAGAAAGAATAAATAAAAATTGATAATTTCAAGATGAAAATTATATAGCGTGGTCTTTTTTTTTATCTCATGATGTTGAAGATCGTAGTGATGACAAATCTATAAATTTTATGATTAAAAATTATTCGTGTGGGTAATTACTTCAAGAATAAGTCAATTATTGAACTAAAATTATGTAATATTGGAAAATTTAGTTTAATCTATCAAATAAACTCTTATTTCCAAAAATAAAAACAATTTAAATATGGAGCAATTACAAAAATACCACTTTTGGGGCGTACATTTGCAAAAATGCCACTAATTATGGATTTCTAAAGTCTAAATATTAAAATTAAAACCTTAAAAAAAGTTTTGACCTCTAAAACCCCTTAAACCCTAATATAACATACTTAACCCAAACATAAATGATATAATGAAAAAATAATTTTGTAAAAATAGCATTTTTACAATTTTTTTGAAAAAGTGGCATTTCTTAAAATTTTTCTTTAAATATATAGATTTTTAATTGTAAATTCTTAGAATTATGCAGATATTTCTTTTAACAACGAAAAGTTATTTTTCAAAGTTTTCAAAACATGGGTTAGTTTTCAAATTTTATAAAAAATTTAGAATATGAAACAACGATTATAGATCCACGAAAATCTTTTCTGATTCTCTTCTTAGTAAATTAATATATTCTATTATATACTTATTATTACAATAATATGAAAACAATAAAAACACAACTTATTAAAAATACCATAAAAAAAAAAAAAAATAACAACATTCATTATATAGATATTGTCACTGGTGTATTTACGACACGATTAACTGAAACTACTAGGCTACATAATTTATTCTATTATAAATTTAATTTAAAATAATAATTAGTTTAGAAGAAAATCTATTTATGATTGAACTGATTATCTCAAATGAAGAAGTATAATTATATACTAGGTGAGTGATCCGCACCATGTACATGTATGTAATTTTTATAAAAATATGTTAATTCTAATATTTAGTAACCCAATTTTACCATTTATGTTAAAAAAAAATTGAACAATAACTTTTGTGGGAAAATTAAAAAAAATTTCTTATTTTCGGTCTTATTTTTTATTTTTTCTACAATCTGGTTTTTCTTCTTCATCATTTTTTTATCGTCTTTACTGTCTTTGTTATCTAACTTTTTTTCTTCTGCAGATTTGTTTGTTGTGTTTTTTGTTGTCTTTGTGTTCCTCTTCAGTTTTGTTTTTGTTTTCATCATTCTTCTGATTTTTTATTCTTCTACTTCTTCTAGAATTATTCTTTGTAGTCGCAATTGCTATATTTGTATTCTCTTACGATTTATTTTTCTTGTGGTTTTTTTTCCTTTTTTTTCATTTTTTCTTCCCATTTAACTCACCTTTTTTCATTTTTCAGAAATTTCTTATTTCTCTAATTTTTTTTTTTCTTATTTTTTTTTCTTCCTCTTTTTTTTTCTTCTTGTTCTTCGACTAAATTTCTTTATTCGAGATATAATTTGAGAAATATTACACTAATATTTATAAGAGATTAAAAATAGGTGAGAGGATTTATGGAAGGGAAAATTATCCACACTACCACTTATTCTAAAATTTCTTTTCCAATCTACCACAATCTCAAAACCCTTTTAAAACCTACCACATTTTACTTTCTTCTCAACACCAAAAGACATGTTTACCCTTATGTATTTTTTTTCACTCATGACATTTATCCCTCTCTTTCTTCTCTCTCTCATCTCACTCACATTGTTCTATCTCATTTTCATCTTCCTCACCCTTTTTCTTTCTCACACTCATCTTCCACATCTCTCCAATGAAATGGAAGAAAATAAGGTGGTGTATGGTGACGGGGGACAAAAACGACGACGGAGACAGTGATCGTGGACAATAACGACGATGAAGACGGTAATCAGAGACAAAAATGGCGACACAGAGGGTGACCGTAGACAAAGACGGCGATGGAAACAATGATCGTGGACAAATACGATGACAGAGACACTGATCATGGACAAAAACAACGAGAGAGACGGTGGTGGACATGATAGAGAAAGTGGTCGGAGACAAAGATGTTTACACGATTGTGGGGGACAAAAACGACGGTGGAGACAATGATTGTGGACAATAACGATGATGTAAAGGGTAATCGGAGACAAAAATGACGACAGAGAGGGTGACCGTAGACAAAGACGGCGATGGAAACAGTGATCGTGGACATATACGATGACAGAGACAGTGATCATGGACAAAAATAACGAGAGAGACGGTGGTGGACATGATAGAGAAAGTGGTCGGAGACAAAGATGTTGACACAGTTGTGGGGGACAAAAACGACGGCGGAGACAATGATTGTGGACAATAACGACGATGGAGACGGCGATCGGAGACAAAAACGGCGACGGAGACATTGGTTGTGGACAAAAATGATGACAGAGACGGTGGTAAACAAAAACGAAAACATTGTAGACGAAATTGTACTCCATGTGCCATATTGCTGAATAGGGATATAAATGTCTTTTTCATTATGTGAATAGTGTCATTTGTGGTAGATTTTGAAAGCTTTTTGAATTGTGGTAGATTTGGAAAGTCAATTTCTAGAAATTAGTAAATTTGGTAATTTTCCCTTTATGGAACTATATTATTTTAACTAAATGTGAAATGTGATTAGTTAGTCTTTTTTACATAGGATATTTAAAAAATATAGTGATTATGCATTTCGCCTTATGTTACAATTATTTCACATATATATATATATATATATATAAAGGGAAATTTGTCAAATTAAGCCAAATTGGCACATCTAATAACCTAATACACTTTTGCCATTTTTTTCTCTAGAATACCCTTTATTAATTTTAAATAAATAAAAATAATTAGTTTTATAAGTTTCTAAAATTTGGAAAATTATAAAAACGGATAGAGTACTCCATGTATATATATTGGGATATCGTATTTTGAAAAATCAAAGTTAAAAAATTATTTAAAACTTTGTTCTACGTCTTGCAGAATTTATGTTCTACTCTACAATGTTTCTACGAGTCAAAAGAATGTTTATTCTGCATTTTGTTTTATATCTACCAAATGTAGAATTCGAGTTCTACGACATGCTTTTTGTAGTCTAGTATTTGGCAGAATACTCATTCTACGATTTGCTCTAACAACTACCAAATGTAGAATACACATGATACCATTTTTCCTACCTTCTACCGCTGCTAGAATAGAAATTCTACCATATTTGCTATCTTCTACGAGATGTAGAATATGTTTTCTGCGAAGTTAGTTTTGAAAATTCTCTAAATCTAAGATAGTGAATATTCTAACATATTTTGTTTCCAAAAACAAAACTTTAGAAAATATTTTTCACTTTTAATTTATAAAAGCATAAATAAGTTACACCATCTTTTAATTTTTGTTTTGATGTTTTATTTCTATATTATTTTAATTTCGTTTTTGAAATATTAAAAAAAACAACGAAAACATTTTTTTAATATTAATCAAGATTAAAAATATAATTTTTTGAAACTGTAAAAATAGATGGATAAATAAAAAATTTCCTCTTTTAATTTTTGCTTTAACGTTTTACTTTTTATGTTATTTTTACTTTATTTTTAAAATATTTAAAAATCAACAAAAACCCCTTTTGGTAATATTAGTTAAGGTTAAAAATGATTTTTTTTTTAAATTGTAAAAATAGAAGCATAAATAAGTTATTTTTCCTTTTAATTTTTGTTTAAATTTTTATTTTCTATTTTATTATTACTTTGTTTCAAAAATATTAAAAATCAACAAAAAATGTTTTTTTATATTAATCAAGGTTAAAAATGGAATATTTTGAAACTAAATCCTAAGGAGACAAACTTATGGCTATAAAAGTGTATTGGGACATTGTATGTGTCAATTTGTCCTAATTTAGCAAATTTCCCTATATATAATTATACAGTTAGGATGTGTTAGAAAATCCTTTGTACTTAGATTTTGATCGCTAATGGCCCTTATGTTTTTGATTTTTAAATCAATATCTTAGACAAAAATTAATTAAAATTTTGTCTATGGGAAAGTTGTTAACTTAGCACATGATTGCAATAGTGAACTACAGTTATTAAATCTCCCTGAGGTAAAAAATTACTCCCTCATGGCGAAAATAATCAATGGCGAAAATACATCATTCTGGTTCGACAGTTGGTGCACAAAGGGGCGCTTATACGAGTTAACGGGACGGAGAGGAACAACGGATTTGGGGATCGATATAATGGCAACGGTGGGCACTGTTTTGCAGAGTTCACGAAGGACAAGGAGGCATAGAGTGGAGTTACTCAATGACATCGAGGAGGAACTCTCGCAATTACAACAAAGAAGGTACACGTTGGGGGAGGACATCTCACTGTGGCGTGCGAAAAACAATAAATTCAAAAGAGTTTTCTCAACAAAAGAAACATGGATGGCGATACGATCTCAACAGCCGGAGGTGCATTGGTTTCGAAGCGTATGGTTTAAGTTTGCAACTCCAAAGTATGCTTTTCTCGTGTGGTTGGCAAATCAAAACAGGTTGAGTACGGGGGACAGATTTAAACGATGGGGAGGAGGCCAACAATCGGAATGCATATTGTGCAACAACAACGAAGAATCAAGAGACCATTTATTCTTTGAATGTAGGTACTCCTCGGAGATTTGGAAGAATAGCTCAGCCTATCATGGGGAGGTATTTCTCAACAAGTTGGAGCGATGTCATCGGGTTCATTTCTAACCCAAACCTTTCGAAGATTATGCTCTTTCTACTAAGATATGCTTTTCACTCAACGGTTTATCACGTCTGGAAGGAGAGGAATTCCAGGAGACATGGTTCACAGGCTATTCCGACCACTACAATCATCAAACTCATCGACAAAAACGTTCCAAACCGGGTTACATCGATTCGTTCGTTAGGAAACAAGAAATACGAGGACGGTCTAGTAAAATGGTTCGGAAATAGGAATGTGTAATAATTAACTTAAAGTCGAAAAACGCAAGGTGAAAACCTTTGTAAAAACGCTTTTTGGATTTGAATCAATTTAACATTCTATTCCAAAAAAAAAAAATAACTCCCTCCGTTATTTTCATTTGATGTTTTAGATATATATTTTGTTTAATTTGATTGATGTTTTCAAATTTCTATGCAAAATTAATTGTGTTTTTGTTGTTTCTGACTATTTGAATTCTGCAGATTAGTTTTTTATTGGTTGAATTGTTTTGCAATTGATGATAAAACATGTTTTGTTTTGAAAGAATAGAAAATTAAAGGAATTTCTTAATTTAATTGTAGAAACCTTAAACATCAAACAAAATAAAACAGAGCTGGAGATGCATTAACCATATTTTATTTTAATAATATGTTAACCATATAAAGAACTCGATAAAAGTGTAGTTGAAGAAAGAAAAAAATTCAACTATATTAGATTGTGTAGCTAATTGCTTAGAACCTTACCACTCATTTACAGATTCCTCTTGTACACCAATGAGTTTAAAATCGATCCCATGAGTGTTCACGAGTTGGACCCTGCAACATCACCTCACCGATTTCCTCTTTCCTAATTAACGTCACAAAAATGCAATAATCAAGATAGTGATTCAAAAGAGGATGCATAATATATCTAAATCCAATAAAAGAATAGATGAGTTTGATAACACAAGAAGGTGTTGGATCCATATGCATTAAAAAGAAGATAACCACAATTACTTATAACTATATCTGGACGAAAGAGAATTTTGAAAAGCTTAACTTCTTCATTAAGCTCCTAAATATGATCTTTCGTAGCACCAAATAGAAAAAGTAAGTCATGAACAACTCGATCGTATAAACCAATAGAAGTTGAAAAGAAAAACTCAATACATATGCAACAACTATTTTGATCTTGGAGGTGATTGTTGTTGAACATAATTTGGTGAGAATGACCTTGACATAAGAATTAAATGGCTAACACGTTAAAAGAAAATAAAAAGATATACCAAACAAAATCATTGTACATTAGAAAAAGAGAATCAATCGAAAACAACATACAAACTAAAAGCGTGAGTGAAGTTCCCTTTTCAGTCATCGTGATGACTCCATAAGTTTTGTAAATTTCATCACTTTTTCAATCTCGTTTCCTCCTAACTTACACACACACAAAAAAAATATTAGCAGTAGATAGGAATCACGATTAGTGGAATGCAAGAATTAGTAGAACGACATATCCTTACGAAGAGATTGGTAGGTGACGCTTTAGAGTTTTTAAAAATTATATTTAAAAAATGACGATTATTCACGCTATAGAGAAGCTTGCTCCACAATTCTATGGATTATACTCCCTCCGTTTCAAATTACTTGTCGTTCTTGAGGATTTCACACAAATTAAGAAAACCATTAAATTTTCAGTCTTACCCCTAATTAATAAACTATTTTATTTGATAAAAATAATTAATGAGCTAAAAGTTAAGGACAAAACTAGAAAAATTGGTCATAAATATGCATTGAAATTGCAGAATAACAACTAATTTGAAACAAAAAAAATAAGGCTAGAATGACAAGTATTGTGAAATGGAGGGAGTATTAGTTAGGAGAACCTAAATAACATGATTATTGGCAACTAATTAAAAGATTTCATAGCTATAATAATTAACAATTTTAAAACAGAAAATCCAGTAATAATCTGTTAAATCTTTTAAGGCTAAAAACAAGACGAATGAATTAATGAAATAGTAGAAAATATATTCAAGTCTAGTAAAGTAAATCTTAATAATATTTGTTTCTTAAACAGAAAATTGAAAAAAAAAACAAAAAGGCAAGAATGAACATAAAATAATAATATGTAATATAAGTATTCCTATTTAAATTTGAGTATATTATTAAGCAACTATAAAATATATTTTAACATTTCATTATTTTTTTAATATTATTATTTTAATATAAAATTTGGTATAATATTAAGTGAATGTAAAATGAGTATAATATAGGATAAAATCGTTGATAAGATTTTCGAACTTTCTTATTGGTTGTTAATGTTTTCTTAAAATCCGAAAAATTGTTAATTGTACAAGAGAAATTTTGAGAAATGTCACTTTTGAAGTGCCATTTTCAAAAATGCCACATTTTCAAAAATTTTGCAAAAATGCCATTGTTTCAAAATTATTTATTCACTATATTATTTATGTTTGGGTTAACTATGTTGTATTAGGGTTTATGATTTGTAAGAGTCAAAACAATTTTTAGGCTTTAAAAATTCATAATTAGTGGCATTTTTGCAAATGATACACCAAAAATGGCATTTTTGAAAAGTGGCATTTTTGCAATTGTCCCTTGTAACAATAGCAATAACAATAATCCAATTTAATTAAGTAAAACAATAATAATAATTTAACTCAATTAAAAGAGTTATATATTTAATTACTTTAAGAGAAATTTTTAAAAATGTCACTTTTCAAGTACCATTTTTCAAAAATACCACATTTTCAAAATATTTGCAAAAATGTCATTTTTTCAAAACAATTCATTATATCATTTATGTTTGGGTTAACTATGTTGTATTAGGGTTTAGTTCTGAGGGTTTAAGGGGTTTAAGGGGTTTAAGGGTTTTAGGGGTTAAAACAGTTTTTAGGTTTTATAATTTTAAGATTTAAGCTTTAAAAATCTATAATTAGTGGCATTTTTGCAAATGGACACCATTAAGTGGCATTCTTGCAAATATACACACCAAAAGTGGTATTTTTGCAATTGTCCATTATTTTAAACCATGTCATCATTTATTTAATACTATGTCATCATTTTAAAAGGACATGTCATAATTTTTAACCAATAAAATTAAAACACCTAAGCCTTTTCAATAATTGCACTTTGGTTTTAATAGTAAGGGGATTAATGAATATACTTTTTAATACAAGACAATTAAAAATAATCAAGATATTCAAAATCATTCGTATGTAAATTTACAATTACAAAAATTTATGAATATATTGTTTTTAACACAAGAAAGTTAAAAATGATCTTGAATATAATGATCAAGATATTCAAGATCATTTGTACGTGAAATTATAATTACATATCTTGACAAAAAATTCAATTACATATCATTACGTTTTATTATTGGAAAAAGTATATTTTAAATTTAATTAAAAATCGATTAAATATTTTTGTATTTTATTTAGTTTTAAAAAAGAAAACTACTCTTTAATACCAACTCAAATAATATTTAATTATTTTTATGAAAATAAAAAACTAAATACGAAATTTAATTATGGAAAATTTTGCAACATGCATATTTTAGCATATACGTGTTTTGATATTATCATATTTGTATCATAAGATTGCTCTCCAAGTTGCAATCTCCTAAATACATACATACATACCAAAAATATAAAGGAACAATTACAAAAATGTCACTTTTCATGTGCACATTTGCAATAATGCCACTTAGGAGTGTTCATTTGTAAAAATGCCACTAATTATAGATTTATAAAGCTTATATCTTAAAATTCTAAACCCTAAAAAATGTTTTGACCCCTAAATCCCCCTAAACACTCAAAACTAACCCCTAATAGAACATAGTTAACCCAAACATAAATAATATAAAAAAAAAATAATTTTAAAAAAGTGGTATTTTTGCAAAGATTTCAAAAGTGTGGCATTTTTGTAAAGTGGCATTTGAAAAGTAGCATTTTTTGAAATTTCTCAAATATAAATCTCTTACAAATTTTTTCATAACTAATTTTTGTATTTATTTTTTCCAAAAAATTAATTAATAATTCTCAATGATATTTCTTTAAAAATGAATTTTAAATATTTTTTCTATATATTTGATAATATTTATCGTTTTTAATTTGAAAATTGAAAACAAAAGATTAATCCGCGTATAACGCGGGGAGTCAACTAGTTTCTTGGTAAAATAAAAGTGTTATCCTTCTATACATGATCGTGTTCGGGTCATATTTTTGTTATCTCCGGTTGCCTCTTGAACGCGGAGAGGCTAAAAGATATATAATTGTAAAGATTATAAACATAGGTGTATATTATGTTTTCAAGCTGAAATTAGGGAACTAACATCACGGGATTTGTATTTAGGTGTATAGCATTGAGTTGTAAATCTTTGACGAAAATATCTTTAATGATGATATTAATAAGTTTTGGTAAAACAAATCCCTAAAAAACGGTTTACATGTTTACAGTCACCGCCTCAGTAAAAATATGTGTTTCATATCGTGAACCCTATTTTCTCCAAAGCTTTGAAGGAGGAAATCGATTCTGATTGATCACAATTCAAGTTGATTGATCTTTGATTAATATTGCGCGAATCAGATTGATCTTCAATCTCTCTTTTTTTGTTCATCATTCAGAGGCATTTGTTAAAGAAGCATTGGAGAACAAATCGAATGCTAGCAATGGTGAAGATGATGGAGAACAAGGTTGACGGTGAAACTCGCAGGGCTGGAAGGTAAATACAAACATTAGTTAGTTATTCAAATAATAATATTGTTCACTGTATAAATATTACAATAACCAATTCAGTTGAATATCTTTTGGTCTATGTTTATCAATATTGTTTACCAATATAATTAGCTATTATTTCATCTATAGTGATTAAAATATGAATAGTTTGCTATTATTTCATCAACGGTGATGAAAATAGTTCACTATAAAAACGTTAATCAACTACATAGTTCACTATATAAATATTACAATAATCAATTTATTTATATATTTTTTTGTATATGTTTATCAATATCGTTAATTAATATAGTTAGCTATTATCTCACCATTCATCTTCTTACTGATTAGCTTGCCACCAAAACGAAGCAACCGATAAGATAGATTATGATCTTTCATCTTCGGAGAAAAAGAGAAAGTGTGAAGGGGAGAGATTGTTGTGTAATCGGTAGGGATTTTTAGAAGAAGAAGTTTAAATATAAAGAAGGAGGAGAAGAATAAGAAGAAGACGAAAAAGATATGTGCATGGCGGAGGAGGAGAAGAATTAGGAGAAGATCAAAAAGTGGTTAGGAGAAGAATTAAAAGAGACAAAACAAGAAATTAAAGAAGAAAGAATGTGAGATTTTGGTATCGGAAGAGAGAAGAAGAAGAATGGCCTCGAGTGTCCACGACGGTGAGGTAAATATAATGTTTAGATTTAGGTAATTTCAGTTTTTGATTCGTTTTTAATCATTCTCTAATCAAAGTTGTTAAATAAAAAAAAGGATAAAATAGAGATTTTATGTGATCTAAATACTACTCACTTAATTTTTTTGTTTAGATCATGTTAGATACTTAATTATGAGTAGAAAAACTAATATAGGACCTAATTTCCTTTTAATATTTCGAAACTGATAAGATTTGTAGTAGAATAACAAAAAGAGGGATGCAAAGAAAAAAAACTGAAAATGTTTTCTTAGTTCAAACATTCAGCTTATTACAGACACCGGTAATATCATAACCCGAAACATTCGTATTCAATCTTAGACATACAAAACATTGGAAATACTTAAACCGGAAAAAGAAAATAAAAAAAACAGAGCAAGAGCAACTACATTCACATAAGAAACAGAACACATAAGGCTATCAAATGTGCTTCCTCTGCTGGATTTTCCATTCCAAGTATTTCTCGACAACATCGAATCCACAGAACTCCTTCACAACAGGCATTGTCGCTGGAACAGGCAAATCAAAGGTCAGATCAATCTCTTGTTGGTTACTACTCCATGTTGACATCTGCTTCTTCGCTTCTTTAACAGCTGCTCGCGCCGCGCAGTGAACAGAAGCTGCTAAAAGCAGTGGCGGTTCACCCGAAGCTGTATCAAAAACCATAAACAAAAGTTTGAGAAAATACTTTTGAAGTTTTGATATTTAAAACATAAAAGAGAAATCACCTTTGGATGAAAGAACACGGTTCTTGTGGTGTCCACTGTTGAGAATCTCTACATTGAACTGTCTTGGGATTGTGTCGACCGTTGGGATCTTGTAAGTCCATGTACTGTCTGTTACCACGAGACCGTCTGAGTTCATTAGGTACTCTTCGAGCATGAAGAACCCAAGTCCTTGAACAAATGCTCCTTCAATCTGTAAAGTAAAACCATGAAACAGAACAATAAACATCACAAACCCAGAACCACGAACACATAGATGAAGTTTCCCGGGTTTAACCTGTCCTAAATCCACTGCGGGATTGAGACTTTTCCCGCAATCATAGATAATATCCGTGCGCAGAACCGTTGTTTCGCCTGTCAAAACGTTTACTTCAACCTGTTGATTGCAACAAAAGAAGTGAAATTATTTCACAAAATGTTAAAGTTTAGCTAAGAAGAGCTATCCTAAATGTTTGGAACTTTACCTCACTCGCTGCAACTCCATAGTTGATGTATTCACCAGTGGAGTCCGGCAAGTATGAGGTACTAACCGCCATGTTTATCGATTGCTGATAAGCCTACACCAGACAGTTCAAGAGTAAAACAATTCTAAGTCCATTCAAAATGACCAGAGAGCATCAAAAGCATGAATGTTTGAAGAGTAGTATGGACCTGACTGATGAGGCTATCCCAAGTCACAGGTCCTCCTGTTTGCTCCACCAAAGTGGTCTTGACGGGTAAAAGCCTTTCGACTAAGCCAACGCAGCAAATCCTAACCGCTTCGCTGCTCGCCTCAGAGGTTGTGCTACCACCAGTTACTGAGCCTTGTACCATACTCAGGGTGTCGGATTGGATGACCCGGATTTTCTCAAGAAGCTCATCGCTTGTAGTACCGCATTGGATCAGTCCAAGGGAAAATGCAGCCATCTGTTTCACCTTTGTCCATAGACCTTGTCCTATCTCAATCCCTTGAACTTCAACCACTATTGACCCGTCACTCAAAACGCTTACTCTTCCTGGTGTTGATCGCATAGACACTCCATAAACCGCAGGCACACGCGATATCCCTCTCTTTCTCCACTTGTTCGATGCATTGAACTCCTCAACCACCTTCCTCCGCTGGTTAAACTCCGAGAACTCAGCGAGTTTGTCCCAAATCAATGGTAAGGTGTACTCAGGGGATTCACCAGCTTTAACATTGTGAAACAACTTTAAGCTTTCATATGTATGGAGATTAACCTTCCTGATCTCATCCACATCAATTGAAAGATATGAAGCTACTTTTTCAATGATAGCTTCTCCTATATACGTTCCTTGTACATCTCCAGGAGCTCGAACCGCAGTTCTGCTCACAGTGTTTGTTTTGCATACTTTCACATCGAAAGAGAGAGCACCCCAATCATACTTCATCAATGCTCCTTGGATACCAGATGGCATAAGCGGGCTTATATCGTCGCTTATCCCTGCTTCAAGTAGCAACTCTAAATCTAAAGCAGTAATCTTTCCATTGGATTTGAATCCAACACTATATGTAATTTTCATCGGATGTCTTCCTCCGGTAGTTATCATATCCGTTTTCCGGTTCACATATATCCTCACCGGACGCTGCATTTTGGATGCTGCAAGTGCACAAGCTGCAGCTACCTAAAAACATGTTGATAGAAAGAGTTAAAACAAACATAAAAAATACTCGAGTATACTTTCGAAATGCGAACTCACAGGCATTGATTTCGTGGCTTTCCCACCGAATCCACCTCCAACTCTTCTAGTGATGACACGGACATTATTCTCAGGAACTCCAAGACATCCAGCTATGGTTCGATGTACAAACTCGGGAACTTGAGTCGAGCTATAAACCACCATACAGTTGTCTTCATCCGGCAGAGCAAGAGCGGTTTGTGTCTCCATATAGAAGAAGTATTGTGACCCGAAACTTACCTATACATATAAACCACAATCACAAAGATTAGTATGATGATTAAACCAGAGCATAGCTTGAGAGACATATATATCTTGCTCTTGGAAAGGAACCACCTTTGATCCAAGAATCTTATATTCAGCTTCAGCCATTCCCTTGGCGATATCACCAACTGATTTGCCACGCAGAGGTGGAGGGAGCTCGAGAAAGCTAGACTTTTCGACAGCTTCTTCTACGGACAGTATAGGCGATCCTAAACCCTCGGTGTCATAATCAATCACAACATGATTTGCTGCAATATCTGCATGCTTTTGACTATCTGCAACCTGCACACAAAATATATTGAATCATTCTACATAAAAGTTTCAGAGGAAAAGAGAACAATTCTTCACTAGACTTACCAAAAAGGCGATTAACTGCCCCGCGCAAAGCGTGATTTCTTCTGCGAACAAAAGATCCGAGCCAAAGAAACCTTTGCTACCGACATTTTTCCCGCCTTCCGGAATATCTTTGTAAGTAATTATGCCAAGAACTCCTTCTGGAACTCTGTTTTGCTTGAATCTTATACCCTTGATCCGCGCCAACGGCATTGTACTGTAAATAAATGCGCCGTATAGACAATTTTCCGGAGAAGGAATGTCGTCAACATAAACAGCCTCACCTACAAATTTTATTAAAACGTTAACAGAGAACCAATGTTTCTTCATTTTGAACCAGCAAATGATCAAAAGAGTATAATATAGAACTCACCAGATGCTTGGAGACGAGCTCCAGCCTTTACAATGCCTTTACCGACCGGACTATATTCTTGATTTTCAACTATCTGTTGTGCAGATGACAACATTGCTTCAGGTTTCAAAGATTCGACATTCTGATCAAAACCGTTCTCTTTGCATCCTCCGTTGAGCAAACCGTTTGTTGTAGTTTTAGCGTTTGTTTGAGTTAAAGATCCGAAGAACTCGAAGAGAAACGTAACAGCCAAGCTTGATCTATAACCGGGGTTCGAAGTACAATCAAAACCTCATCAGATATAACTTTCCCTGTAAGAAATTCTTCGACTTTCGTGGCACGGTGTGCGTGTTTGGTCCCGTAAGCCCCGAAAGCTAACCGGCAGTCATGTAAAACAATGCCATTGAGTTCTTCACTTAAAGAAACTTCAGCTGAGAAAGCCGCATTCAGAAATGGCAATGCATTTCCGAAAGGACGAGGCGCTGCTCTGTAAGTTTCAAAGAGCAAATGAGTATCCAAAGAAGGAGAAGAAGAACCGTTCTTCTTCTTCACGCGGAGCCACGACGGGATCTCGATGCTCAAAAGAACAGATTTGGTTTCAAGAGGAGGCTGTTGAAGAAACTCTTCCAATGTAAACTGTTCTTGACCTGAGGTGCTAGTCATGATCTTAACCGTTGCTTGAGCAGCGAGAAGTATAGTTGTGAGATCAGAAGGAAACTGTTTTCTCTGCGCCATCATGATGTTTCCGCCTATTGTTCCCGTATTCCTCACGAATCTGTTTGCAATTTTCTCCATATGGCTCGCGATTTTCGCCAACATAGAACCATTTTCCTTCTCTCTTAGAACCTCAATAGCTTTTGATATAGTAACAGCAGCTCCTAATTCAACTCCTTTCTCATCTCTTCTTACCACAGTGAGCTCGGGAATCCGCCTTATATCGACAAATCTTTCGTACTTTCTCTCTTTCTCTTCTTTGTAATACCCGGTACTCGTGTTACCCGCAACTAACTTAACTGACATTCCGTTTTCAACCTCTAATAGCCCTTGAAGCTCCGAGACGCTAACAGGGCTTGACCATCTGTACTTTCTTGGATCAAGACTCATATCGACCTTGATTTCGTTCTTCAAGAATTCCGGAAATGTACAGACTTGAGACGATGTTTGATCATAACATGGCAACCTTCCTAAAACCTCATCTCTGTTATCTCCCTTCTTGCAAAAGGAATTGAACCCGAGGTCTTCGATATCCACATCCGAAGCAAAACTCTTACAAGCGTCCACGAGTGGTCTGTATCCAGTACACCTGCATAAATTCCCAGCCACAGCTTTCTCTGCTTCCGCAGCAGTGAGGTTTGAGCAACCACTGCGAGGCGGATGAGACTTATCAGCGTTCAAGAGAGCGGAAAACATCGAAACACTCATTCCGGGCGTGCAGAAACCGCATTGTGTGGCGTGAAAACCAGCGATCCGCTCGTGGACCGCGTGGAACCCGACTCTGCTGTTCCCAAGACCTTCTGAGGTAGTGATGGAGCAGCCGTCAATACTACAGAGGAGCGTGAGACAAGAACTGATTGTGTAGTCATCGACTTTTTCGAGTAAAGGATCATACTTTGAAAGAAGAACAACACAAGCGCCACAACCACCTGCGCGTCCAGAGAATATACATTATTAAACACAAAACCAAAAGCCAAATGTAAAGAGAACTACAAATTATAAAGAAGTCTTATAAATCTTCAATATAATGAAAACATTGATTTATTGATGAAACAATCCTTCCTTAATACAATATCTCTTAGTTAATTGCAAAAAAAAAGAACAAAAATGAAAAACAGATAATTGATGTTTGCATCTACACTTGCAAAAGAATTTTGAAATTTTATCTTCTAAAATGTGCACTTTTGTGATTTTTTCTTACATAAACTCCATGCGCAGAAAATAGTGTTTTAAGATCTGAGTGAAAAATGAATCAGATTTAGACCCAAAAAAATCAGTCTAAATCTTACAATTTCTAGTCTTTAGTTTAATCTCTCAAGCAATCGGACATAGAATCCGTAGGCAAGAACACACATAAACAAAAACAAAAAATCCATAAGATCTAAAGCTTCCTCTAAAGACCACAGTACAGATTTAATTATCATTATTCCTGGAGATCTAAAACTCTTGTTCTCAGACAAGAAATAAGAAACTCAAGAACATGAAACTTTGAGTATCTACTCATCGTACCTTCACCACAACCGAGCTTAACACTCTTGAAAGGAGTCTTGTTACGCAAGAAATCGATGAGTGTTGTGGAAGGGTCAATGGAAGATAGCTCAAGCTCAAATCTTTGTCCATTAATGGCGAAAACAAGACAAGTCTTACTCTTCATAGCTTCTTCTTTTTCTTCAATCACTTTCTCACTCATTTATTATCTCGCCACTTTCAGAACAAACCAAAAGTATACCTCCCCCACATCGAATCTCGGTATAACTGACGAAAGTCTTTATTATTCCTCTCTGTACGAGAAGAATACGCCATAAATTGTGAATATCACAAAGACAATATTACCTTAAATTGTGACAATGTGTTTTTTATGTTACTCTGAACAAAATAGTCAGAGCAACCGAAACAGTACTATTCAGTATTTGTGGTTAGCACTTTGCAGCATGGTTCTTATAGCACTTCCTGATATTTAACATGATGTATTATTTTTTTAAACTTAGATTTTCTCAAATACTACACATAAAATTTTGAAATTTTTTAAGAAATACACACTTTTGACGTACTACTTTTCAAAAAATTTATATTTTTAAGATCTTTGCAAAAATACTATTTTTCAAAATTATTTTTTCGATATATCTTTTATATTTGGGTTAATTATGTTGTATTAGGGTTTAGGGGTTTTTAGGGGTCAAAACATTTTTTATGCTTTGGAATTTTAAGATTTAGGTTTTAAAAATTAATAATTAGTGGTATTTTTGCAAATGGACAATTTTAACGGCATTTTTGCAAATTAACAACCCAAAAATAGCATTTTTTGCAATTGTCCCTAAAATTTTTAAATAAATATATAATTGATGTAAGTGTTCTTAAAAACCAAAATTATACAAATTATTTTTTGGATTCCAATATCAAAATAAGTCATTAGTTCATGAATTATTTCAGTTCAATTCAAATTTTTATTAGTTTAAATTATAGATTTAAAATTATTGAATAAACGAGTTAGATGGTAAGAGCATATTCAATGGTAGAACTCTCCATGGGATTCTAACCAATTTGTTTATTATATATTTTGCATCATTATAATTTAATAATTCCTTCAAAAAATTTTAATTTTGGTTGGAGAATATGTTTCAGAAGAGTCCTCGGGCATGAGATGAGAAATTGCATTAGGGAGATGAAAGGGAGAGAGATGAGAAATCGCACAAGGGAGGCGAAAAAGAGAGAGAGACCAAAATAGGCGTGTTTAATTGTTTCCCTTGTAAAAGAAACAGCAACGAATCACACGGTGAGTCGAATCTGCATTGTTAATTTTATTTTGTTTTATGATAAAAAATTATTTTAAAAGCCACCATTGAACATGTTCTAAATTTTATTGATTTGACGAGTTATACGAATTAATTTTAATGAGTTTGTTTTGTACTTTGTTCACAAACTAACCCATTTAGTTTTAAGTTTAAATAATTTGAATTCAAACTGATTAATATAAATTTATATATAAATTGAAATGGTTAAAAACGCACTAACTCATGGTGAGTTTTTTTTTTGTCGGCAACAAGCTTATATTAAAAGTCCAATGGGCTAACGTTTACAAAATGTTAAAGAAGATTTTTGCGAAAATTAACAGATCAATATAATACATAATTATTTTAAGATAACGATATGATTAAGCACATAATTATGTAATAGCAGAAGAATCACACGTGTTCAACCCTCAACCACATATCAACTTCTTCTCGAACATCTGATAATCTTCGCTGGTCCAGCGTTGAACCACCACCGTTCTCCGATTAGCCGCCACCAATCTTCAACGAAACGGCAGAAAATCCTCCTCCTTTTGTCGATCTCTATCACCGAGTCATTCCTTTATCCTCCTCGATTTTCCTCCAAAATTCATCAAACCGTGGAAGCTTCATCACCGCAACATCCATCTTTGATGTAGACTGAAACATTAACCTACTCATACGTCGAGAGCAAAAGCATCTCAACATGATGAAGAAATAACTCCACCAGATATGGAGAAAACAGAAAAAAATGGAAGAGAAATCGGAGATCTCAACATCAATAAGCATATAGGTAAAGAGATCGATACATGTAAAACCAGATCTGAAAACCGAAAAGCCTATAAACAACCGGATCTAGTCAGGATCACACCGGAAACAAGCCGGAAAAGATCAAAAGTACAAAGCAAAAAAACCTAAATAATTACAAACCGGACCGATGATCACAAGCTATAACCACCGGCCGGAGCTACAGCCGGAATTTTATTAGCCAGAAAATTTTTACTCAGAAAGAGAAAAAGGAGAGAATTGTAATTCATGGTGAGTTTAATCAAATTAAACGAGTTAACTCATTTTGACATTGTAAAAGGCTAAAAACACTTGGTTTGTCCGTAAATATTTAATACTCCATATGTTGTAAAATATATGATATTTTAAGAGATATTTTTGTTATTATTAAGTGATGTTCTCAATTTTCAATATATAATTAATTGATTTTTTAATGTTTTTAATTTTGCATATTAGTTTTCTATTGGTTTAAATGTTTTAGGTAAATAAAAAGTAATATTTTATTTCAAAAAATAATAAAAAAATATAATGATTACTTAATTAAAGTGCAAAAACCTTAAATATTATATACTTATAAATAGAGAATATATTATAATAGTTGTGTTTTAATAAGTTAATGTGCAAGGCTACCTAACTGCGTTTTTTTTTTTTTTTTTTGTCGTCTGGTGTGGGCTACAGGCCGGCCCACTAGCCGAGATGGGCCACAAGGCCGGCCCACTTAGCCATATTTCCCCACGCAGGGAGTAGGGGTCAAACCCCGGATGCAAGGTGCCGAGAGAGTGGCTTTCGCCACTGCACTACGAGTGCTTCGGCACCTAACTGCGTTTTAAATTTGAAATATTTCCAAATATATATCCAAATATAAAGTCTCGTAAAATTAGTTTTTGGGTTTAGAAAGTTTTTGAAATTTTTACAGTTATGAAAAAATTTATTGGGTTAACGTGACTTTGAATGGGGAAGAAAAGTAACATAACCTCTTTAGATATTTATTGACTACTATTTCTTAACGGTGGACACAATGATGAAACCAAACAATGGTGGGTACAATCAACTGATCAACACAACTTTTTTTTTTTCCAAATATTATTGTAACTAATCATATTTCCCTCCTCGAACTAATCATATTTACATGTGCAGCTAAAGCGTTCGAATTCTACAACGATCCTGAAATTTAAAATTTGTTTAAAATGCATTAGACAAGTCTTCCTTCAAAAATGAAAAAACGTTACTTCCAAAATTGTAGACGTCGTCGTAATAATGATACCATCGTATGACTTTTCTTAAAATGATTTGAACATTTTCATGATTGTATTTTTTATTTTATGACAACGACTTGTATAGGTAACTAGATTAGCGTTTCGTTGACAAAGAAAAAAGAAAACAAAGATAAGGTATCGTGTAATCTAGAAAAGAAAAGAAAAAGAAGAAGATAATTTATCCTTTTTGTGGACGATAAAGACTTAATGTTTGTCTAGTTTTTTTTTTTGGTCGGAAAAGTAATTGATTTCATTAAATCGGATTCAAGCCGATATTGTTTGATATAAGAGAAAGAGCTAATTTGGCTAAAAAATCAGCCTCAGATTTTTTCGATCTAAGTACATACGTGAAAGAAATATTTAGCTCGATAGCAAGCTTGATGATATTTTGGATGATTCAATATATTTCAAGGTGGAAATGTTGGAATTGATGAGAAAGATGAGTTGTTTGGAGTCCGAAGCCATCGTAAAGTTTCGATGGTGTCGATTTACTGCTTGAGAGATGGCTTCTTTGACTGCCAAAGCTTCTGCCATGAGAGGCGATCAGATCTGTGTCTCCCGTGTGGCTCCTTTGTCGATGATTTCGTGTCTCTGGTCTCGAATCACCCAACCCTAACCGGTGTTGCGCATCTTAGGTTTTCATGCTGCATCAGCAAAAACTCGAATTTTGTTCAGATCGAAAGCTGAACAGGGCTGTAGGTTGGTACCGGAGGTTGGGCAGAGATCCATTCCTTGGCGTCTCTCATGGCTTTAAGGATAGATTATTCCTCCGTGAAGGTTCGATTTTCGAAGGTGGGGAGATTACGGACTATCCATAGGTTCCAGAGGATCCATGGGAATAGAGGAGCGGAACTGATACCTACAAGTGGAAGGCATACCAGTCGTGAAGCTTGCTCTAAACCTATTTGGAGAGTGGAGATGTCATCAGAGTTAACCATGTCTTTAAAATGGGCTAATTCCCATATCTTCTTTGCATAAGGGCAATGTAGGAAGATGGTTTATTGTTTCAGGTTTACCGCATCGGATGCATGTGATTGGGCCAGTATGCTGCTGGTGGCTAGCTGCTCTCCAACAGGTAAAACTCTGTTTACAGCTTTCCACATGAAAAGCTTAATTTTCTGTGTTGTGTTGGCATTCCATATCCCTGCATTCCAATTGAAACTTGGCATTGTTGGTCCCTGATTGTTCTGCTTTTCAATTGTATCCTTTGCAATGTGATATCTTGATTTAGCCAAGTAATCTCCTGAGTTGTTTGCTAGCCAGACCAATTTATCTGTAGCACCCAATCCACTAGGTTTCAGACTAGTAATATCGTTCTCCAGTTTCGGGAAGAGGTTCCGGATCCTATCTATGTTCCATTCCATTGAGTTTGGTAGGAATATGTCTGCAACTAACAGGTCTTTCGTTTCCTTTGTTGGTGGACCCATAGGTTGCATTGGTGTTTCAAGAGAGAGCCATAATTCTGACCACACCTTAGTCTCACATCCATTTCCTATGACCTTTGGTGGACCCATAGGTTGCATTGGTGTTTCAAGAGAGAGCCATGATTCTGACCACACCTTAGTCTCACATCCATTTCCTATGACCTTTCCCAATCTCTTCTTTAATAACTCTTTACCAATCACTATTTGTCTCCATCCATGAAAGGCTGAGGCTGGGGTTTTTGCTGTCTAGGAATGTTGTGGAGTTGCAGTACTTCCTTATTAGGGATCGTGCTAGAAGACAGTTCGGATGATTGAGGATTCTCCGGCTTGGTTTGGCTAGAAGAGCATCATTGAAACACTGGATGTCTCGGAAACCAAGACCCCCTATCTTCTTCCCTTTAGTAAGGTTATCCCATGCAATCCAACACATTTTTTTTCTTTTCCGGTTTAGAGTCCCACCAAAATCTAGTAAGGCTTGATTAGATTTTTTTGCAGAGACTTACAGGAAACTTGAAACAAGACATGGGGTAGGTCGACATTGCAGAGAGTAATGACTTGAGCATAATCATTTTCTCTGCAGAAGATAACTGTTTTGAAGACCAAGATAGTGCTCTTTGCCTGATGCGATCAATAATGATATTGAAGAGGTCTTTTTTTTCTTCCAAAATGCTCAAGTAGTCCTAAATATTTTTCCACTCTTCTTTTTTTGGGAATAGTTAGTTCTCTCTTGGTTATATCTTTGATGTCTTGAGATGCTTTGGCAGAGAAAGTTATTGGAGATTTTTGGCTGTTAATCATCTGACTATATGCTTTTTCATACTTGTGGAGGATATTCCTGAGGGTTTGACAACTTTTCTTGTTCGTTTTGCAGAAGAACATAGTGTCATCAGCAAACAAAAGATGGTTTATCCTTGGGTTATCTTTTGCAACCCGTATACCAGGTAAGCTTCCATTCTATTGAGCCTTTTGATATAACCCTGATAGGATTTCACTGCATAGGATAAAGATATAGGGAGATAGGAGTCTCCGTGTCTAATCCCCCTAGTTGGTGTTATGTGTCATTTTGTTGTTCCATTGAGAAGGAATGAGTAGGAAACCATAGTTATGCATTGCATCACCCATTGGATCCACTTGCTATGGAATCCTAGTCTCTCTAAAACTGCTTCAATAAAGTCTCATTCAAGTCTGTTTTAAGCTTTACTCGTGTCTGTTTTAACAGCCATGGAACATCTCTTTGTTGTTGCAGGTGATTTGAGGAAGTGGAGAACTTCATGAGTTATCAAGATATTGTCTAAGATTGCTCCAAAAGCATATTGGTTTAGTCCTTGAAGCATCGGTTGCAGCCTTTTGGTTAGTATTTTGGATATTACTTTGTGGTAGACATTACAGAGGGCTATTGGTCTATACTCAGCCACTGACTTTGGGGATTTGACTTTGGGAATAAGTTTGATGTGTGTTGAGTTTATTGTTCCCAGTATAATACCGAACTTGAACATCTCTTGAACTTCTTTGACTATTGCAGGACCTACAGTGTGCCAATTTGCTTGGAAGAAACTAGCACAGAAACCATCAGAGCCTGGGGCTTCATCTCCATGAATGGAGAACATGGCATCCTTAATCTCTCTTGGTGTAGGGTCCTTGGTGAGTTTCCCATTTATCTCCTCGGATACAGATGGTTCTAGAGCTTCTTGGACCGCATTTATTCTTCTACCTGGCTGTGAGGTAAAGATGTCTATAAAGTAGTTGTTTATTATCTCGGCTATTTGGTTTTCATCATAGCATGGCTTCCCTTCTTTATCTTCTATGACTGAAATTTTATTATGCACTCTTCAAGCTCTAGAAACTAGCCGGTATTCTTGTCTCCCAGACTGAGCCAAAGTTGTGTGCTTCGTTGTCTCCAAAAGTCCTCTTCAGCTTTGTAGGCTAAGGCTAGGTCAGTGTTGATAGCCTGAAGTACTTATGATGTGGTATTGATGCATGCCATTGCATTTTCTAGCTCTTGATGCTTTTGTTCAATAGATTGTTGACTGTTTTTGTGTTTTTCTCTGTTCCATAGGATTATAGCTTTCTTGCAATAGCTGATTCGTTGTTCCACTGATCTTGTTTCCCTTGAATTCTAGGTTTCAGTAATGAGTAGCATGATCTCTTCATTGTCAATGTTTGTCTAGTTATGACGATATCTTGTCTAAAATTAAATAAGGTGGTCTACAGCGACGATTGGGGATTTAAATCTCGTACTATACTAATTAATATCTTTTTATTAATCTAGTTTAAGACTACTACGTCTTGTTTTTATATTTTGGATTCAATATTTAGAATATCGTTTAAAGCGTCATATTTAATTTAAAAATGACGTCAAAATATCTCATTTAAAGAATTGTTTCGGACTGGCAATCTTATTTAACAATAAAAATATACGTACAAGACATAGTTTTTTTTTTTGTCGTCAAATGTTTCATTTCATCATCAAATGTTACATTGGCCATTTTACAATGTAGCTTTGAGAATGAATACGTGATTGCTTAGCTGCCTAGAAATCCAGAGAAAAGTGAAATTACAAAGCTTGGCTATCCTAATAATATCTTGTAATTGGACATTAAAAGGAAGATACTTAACATGGTCGGATTGCATATCCAAATCTCTATGTTGGAGTAAACTATAAATCTTGTGCAAATCCCCACAAAAAGTAACATTCCTGTAGCCTAACTTATGCAATTTCACAACAACCATTCTCAAAGTTTCCACCTCCGCAATCTCTGATGACTGTGTAGGAGGCAAGGATCTTGATCCATTAAGCACCTGCTATTGATTACTGTTATATAAACTCCAGCCAATACCAATATTTACAGATTATAAAATCCACGAGGCATCCACAAAACAACAATTTGTTGGCATTTCTGAAAAACCTGATCCAAAGTTTTTGGTATTACTTCAGACTCTTCTCTAGCTTGAGTTGGTCCTCTTATACAAGAGTCAATATTCTGTTCTAATTCCATACAAGACATAGTTTTTCTTCCCAGATGGTTATCAAAATTAGTAATCGGTGTTCACGATGATGTTTATTTTATTTTATTTTGTTAGGCTTAAGGATCATAATACTAACCTTATCGGCCCATTAGAGACTGTGTATATAGGTTGGGTCTATCAGGTAAATGTCCACTATTAGCCTCCTGTTGGACACATGTACTCAATATTTGTCATTTTATAACACACTTAGTTCATTATTATTATTTTTTTTGAAAATTAACACTTTTAGTTTATTCATTTACGAATAAGAAATAAATACTATATATAGTCTCATAGAAACTTTAGAACATTTTTAAATTACTTAGTATAATGCAATTCAAACAAACCATATCTGATATACTATAAAAAAAATTTCTTATCTATACTATATAAAAGTTGAAGCTACTAGCTTCTGAAGCCGTCTACTTAGGATTTAATTCAACCAATCACTATTAGACATGTCATTAATTAATTTTCTTCAATTCATATTTAAATGTTATTTCCTTTTTTTTTAAATTGATAATGTCAATCATAAAGCTATTGTCATTTTTCAATATTTTTTTTTTTTAAATCGATATTTTCTTTTTATTTAAAAATTGATATTTTCTTTCTTTAATATTCTTTAAAAAACAAAATAATAACAATTAAATAGTAGATTAATAATAATAGGATCCCATATATTCTACACTAAGTTTCAGTATCCAATTATTATAAAAAATGATAAGTACTGGAAAAAGAAAATCGGGATTAGTTCCTATTATTTTTGGGAAAAGGAAATACAAAAGTTCCTAATACTATTGGAAAAAAAAAAATTAATTCTCGGGTCTATGTAAACACTTCATCCCCACATCTTCTACCAACACAATATAGCTTCTTCTTAGCTTAAAATAGAGTTCTTTGAGTGTTTTAGTGGCACCAAATATAGCTTCTTCTCCTTCCATGCATGTTTTTCCATACTTGGTTTTTGACGAACTTGAAAAATATTTTACTAACAAGGAAAAAAATTTCAGGGTCATCCACTTTCGAGTTGTTGCTCATCGAGTAAAGGTAATTAAAAATTGAAAACTGATTTATGTCTAAATATAAAATCTATCACATAATTGTTACGTTTAGTAGAATTCTCATCATCATAGTTTCTCGAACCATTGAGATACTTGACAAAATCATATCTGCAGCGTTTAAGACTTATATGTTGTTAATTGACATACTTGTGTCCCAAGTCCTAAACTCTTCCTTGATCAAAACTTTATTTAATCGATGCTTCTTTATCCTTACAATCCCATTATTTATTTAATGATTACTATTTGTATTTTCTATATATAGTGAGAATGAGATATATCATAAGTAAACGTTTTAGTAAATCATAACTAAACATCTTCTAACATGAATTTATGCAGTCAATCTTGATCCAAGCATTCATTACGGCAAACCGAATAGGCTACTATAAGGGAAACATCAAACCCGATGAAATCTACAAGATAAATAAAAAATTTAACCATTAGTAACAAGACAAGCTACATGGTGTCTTCTCACAATTTTTTATCCAATTCACCCTGCTATGAAAGTTGTATAAGGGCGTCGATGGTGGCCACTTGATTGAAAGGAAAAAGTTTAGAATCCGTTCTTTTGCATAATTTGAAGAAAAGGTCAACATGAACAAAGACCTATATGGTAAATATTATTTGTTTATATCTAGCTATTGTTATAATACCACCATAAACTAACTTCGAACATGCTTCACCTAGCTACCGTTGGAAAAATAATCCTTATCAAAAATAGGATTTAAAAACAAAATTCTATTGGTCCACATCAACATTTACATTAATCGGACAAATTAGGAAACATTCTTAATTGTAATATAATTTTGATAATATGAAATAACATAGGAGATAAGAAAACTATGACATGATTTTCTATTAAATATAACAAAATATTTAACTTTTGTCAACCAAACTATTATTTAAAATGTACCACCACATTTAGTTATCCAACTTGGCGGAGTGAAAAATATGGAAAGAAATAATATATTTTAAAAATATATTTTCTTAAATCTAAAGTTTTAACAATATATTTTAAAAATATATTGAGAAGGTGGAAGAAGGAGTTTACACACAAAAATATGGAAAGAAAGATAGTCAGAAGTTGAATTGTGGTAACAATTATTCATTTGTTATAATATATTTTGAAAATGAATAAAAATATTAACTAATTTTGTCCTTTATAGTTGGATTCATATTATGAGTTTGGCTATTTTTTTTTCAAGATATTAACTTCTATTTTTTAAACATTTAGTGTAAGTTAAACTTTTTTTATCGTTAATAGAAAACTTCTATTTATTTTAAGTTTTATTTTATTTTTCTTACAAAATTTTCCATATAAGAAAATAAATATATCATTAAAAAGGTAAAATATAATCTATGTATGATTAAAGCTAATAACAAATTGGAATCATTGAATTTTACTTGATAATCTTAACATCAAATAGCGTCAAATTTTATTAGTGAAAAAAGGTTGAACCTACTTGATTAAAGCTAAAAACAAATTAAAATCATTGAATTTTACTTGATAATCTTAACATCAAATAGTGTCAAAATTTATTAGTGAAAAAAAAGTTGAACCTACATGATGTTAATGTAGTCTACATAAAATTTTAAATAGCCAATAATTATAGTCCATATCAAAATTGAGAATTAAGTTAATTTTTTCTATTGTGAATAGAAAATTTCTAATTTTTAAAAGCATTTAGTATAAGTTAATTTTATTTTTGTTGTTTTTTTCAGTTCAGTTTGAAATTTTTTATAAGCTTTTTTATTTAATTCTTAAAAGGGTAAAATAGAATATATGGATATTAAAGCTAAAAAAATGGAAATATTGAATTTTATTTGACAATCGTAACATCAATTAGTGCCAAATGTTTTCAGCAAGCATGATGAAAAATTTAATGGCTTGAAGTTGAAATTGGAGAATGATAGTTGAGAGATTGCTGATATGGTAAAGATGACAATAGGTGGATGAGCTACAAATGCTAGAATTTTGTTGTCACAACTAATAAAGGTAAAAAATATTTTCTCAACAAAAAAGGGTAAAATAATAGAAAAAATGTATATTAATCAATTTGTGTTTACATGCTTTTAATATTTAGTTTTAATGGGATAGAATTAACCAAAAATATATGGATTTAGTCTTGCATACTTTACTATTTGAATCACAAACTTCGTGAATTGTTGCCAAATATACAGAAAGGATCATGAAATATCATTTATAATTAGTATTTATCATAAATTACTAACCGATACAAATTACTATTTATGGTAAAGTAATTAATTAATTATATATGATATTTTCATCTTTTTACCATTGCACTTTTGCATTCGTATACCCCGATGTATATACCACTTAAAAATTAGCAAGTCCAAATATATATTAGACTCATCGATAAAATAAACCCACGCGTAGCCGTCCACATATGATTTAAATCAATCAATAGTGTTGCTATGTCAAATATTCAAATTAAGAAAATTTCTTAGAGTTGTTAAATAGAAAATAATTTATCAAACAAGAAAATCTATTACAATTAGTATTCAAAAAAGTATTAAAAAGGAAATATATGTATTATGATAAATAGAAAATATTTTTTTTCTATTCGATTACTACAGAAGATATGTGTTGCTCGAATTTTTATATATATATATTTGCTTTATCGATTCAATGCAAAACTAATTTTACAGGTTTCATCTTTTTTAGGTTTGATTTTATGTTCTAATGTTTCTAACGATTTTTTTGTTGGTGTTTATTTTTTCTCTATTCGTTTGTTCGTTGTTTTTGCTAATACACCTAAGATATACTCGTTCCGTTTTCAAATACTTGATGTTTTAGAATTTTTTTTTTAAAAAGATTGATGTTTTATATTTCTATGCAGTTTTAATGAAGTAATGAAGATGAATTGTGAATTTCAAGACATCTTAATTGATTTTATTGAATTACTATTGGTTAAAAGTTACAGAAAGTTATTTAGCACAAAAAATAATACATTTAAATTTACAATTTAATATATTTTTTTAATATGTGTGAAAACTCTAGAAAATCAATTATATAAAAACAGAAGGAGTAGTTTTCTTCTCAATTTTAATTATTTATTCTGGGTTTGTTTTTGTTTTTATAGGTTTTTCCAAAAAAGACTTATCCATCGAATATAATAAAAACATCGATTGTAACAAAAACCTAGCTGGTAACTTTTCTTTAGTGTCACTTTCTTTTTGTAGTTGGTGAAATACTTTTTAGTTTTGTAAGTTTTTTCTTTATAACATGAGGTGTGAATTTGTTTCTTTATTTTTTCTTCGTTTCCCATTGTTCCTCATATATTTGCTATTCATTGACGTAATTTTTCATATTCTTTATTGTTACACAATCTCTCATATACTATTGTTGCGCCATTATTATTACAAGTTAATTTTTTTTTAATAGAAAATTTCTGTTTTTTTAAGTTCAATTTTTTCTATTTTTACAAGCTTTTTCATTTAATTATTAAAAGGGTAAACTAAAATATATAGATAATTGGATATTAAAACTACAAGCAAATTGGTAACATTAAATTTTACTTGATAATCCTAACATTAAAGATCATCAAATTTTATTAGTAAATTTATTTTCTTTTAATGCTACTGGCAACCTATAAAACAAGTTTGATAACAAATTTAATGGTTTGAAGCTAAAGGTGGAGAATAATAGCAGAGTTGAGAGATTGTTAATATGGTTAAAGAAGAGAATAGGTTGGATTAGCAAACATGTTATACTACAAATGCTAGAATTTTGTTGTCGTAAGAAAGATAAAATAATAGAATTTGTTTTACATTGATTGATTGGTGTCTACATTGTACTTTAATAGTTAGTTCCAGTGAGATAAAATTAGTCATATATCAATAGATTTAGTCTAACATATCTTTAGAATTTGAATTAGAGACTCAATGGATTGTTGTCAAAGAAAAAAAAGGATCATGAGAGGTAATTTAGAGTTTGAGAGTAAAACAGAGAGAGTATAATATACTTAAAAATCAGTTGGACCACGTACTAGATTGGCTTTGTGTGTGGTTATATCATCAAAGTGTATCTGAAACACTAATAATCATTATTAACTTTTCAAGTTGAAATGTCTTTGATGGATTGTGGACATATGGTGGTAGTTACAAATATTCAACAAAGCTAATCTTCTGTGAGAAAGTAAAATTTAAATATCATGAGTCTCGATTAAAACTCCACATATTTGAAGTAATTAAACTGGGTTCTTCTAATAATTTTAAATTTTACAGTCGATTTAAAAAAATTTTTTGACAAACTGTTTTTGAAGAACTACAAAATTAGTTAAATGTAGAACAGTTATATAATTATCAATTGATTTTAAACATATAAATCTACAAATGATCTCATTTGACTTTTGTCTAGGGAATACATTGAGAGTAGAATGTTTATAGCCTAGATGAAAAAACAGAGAATCTGAAGATGCCTGCCAACTAACTTCAATAAAGTGTGGATTGAAAAAATACAAATTAACGATACAAATTCGTAAATTAATTATCTAATTCTCTACGATTGCTTTATTTTCTTACCATTATATTTTTGCATCCGTATGTGTCAATACCTGCTAATTTAAAATTTAGTAAATCCAAATTTACATTAAACTCATCGATAAAACAAATCCACGCTACGCGTGGGTATAAAATCTAGTAAAAATATAAAAGTTGATATGAGACTATGGTGTTTATTTCTAAATACTATCTAACAAGGTATCAATCAGTTGTTACAAACCAGCCATGTTTTTAAAAATTTACACTTTTTATTTTATCTATTTTTTTTATATCTGTGAGGAGTTTGGACGTAGGCCTTAATGTCTTATATATGGCCCGGAATCAGCTTTTGATAATATTTTATAACGTGGCTTAAATCATTCACTCCACCAAAATTTGAATTAAGAGCGCAACAAAACCAATCTCTACGTTTAACCACTAATCCACGATATATCCAGTAATAATTTTATCTATCATTTAAAAACAAAACACATTTATTATAAAACACCATAAACCCAATGATTCCATCTCAACAAGGCAAATAATTAATCAATCAATAAAACCATGCTCATGCATGGCATGATTAGAAAATGAAACTTCGTACAAACTTCCTAATATCATCCTCCTACTAAAAGAAAACATTAGTCTCTAAGAAACCCAAAAAAAATCACATAAAAACCCAATACCAAAAACTGCATACAAAACCAGAGAGTAGCTAGTCGAAGAAAGGGACATATTATTATTCTCTGTTATCTAAGAATAATAAAGAGGAAAAGTGGGAGAAATTGTAGCCGTTAAAAGAGATCTAGAAAGCTAAAAATGTGTCCGTTTGGAGTGTAACGTGCATAATAACCTGGGACCTGCAAGCTTAACACGATCTTCTTTGTCTATTAATATGATTGAGATTGACTCTAATAGTCGTTGGTCTTTTTTATGTGAATAGTCGTTGGTCAACAGTAATAGTCATGCATAACGTGCATAACCCGGGACCTGTAAGCTTAACAATATGTTTTCGATATAAACATTGATATTTGGCATTATATGGTTGTCAATATGAAAATGATGATATGTATGATTTCGATGTCCCTACTTCGTGCCGATCTTTTAGACTTGTGAGTGCGGATAATTAAAGCTGGAGATTTATTTGCCTACTTGAGATATTATTCTAGTAATTTTGCAAAAGGGATTTTCAAAACTATTTTGATATGTGGATTAGTGGATAGACTTGTTTCTTATTATCGTACTATTTCAACCGACAAAAATATACTAGTTTTATACTTTTTCAAACATTTAGATGATTTTGTTCGATTTTTTAAAATTATAAAGTAACATCATTAATTTTATTTTTTCAAAAATATCACTAACATGTTTAGCTTTTTAAAATATCGCAAAACTAAAATTAAATTTTAAAACATTGACCAGCGCACCTTGTAGTGCAGTGATTATCACCACTCTGTTTAACACCTTTAATCAAGATTCGATCCCTAGAAAATTAAAGTAAACTAGTAGGACCGGCTAGTGGGATCGGTCTGTAGTCCACAGACAAAAAAAAAAAAATAAAATCAAAACACTGAAAACTAAACTCTTAACCACAAAAACCAAACCATAAACTCTCAAACTAAATCTTAAATCTAAATAGTTAACGTAAAACCCAAATTATAAACTTTTAAAAAATATTTTTAGTGTTTGTAGTATTTTTAAAAAAACTAATAATGCTAAGTTTAGAACGAAAACTCCAATTAGTGGTAATTTTTTTAAAAGAATCTATTTAATTTTCAGTTTTGTTTTTCATACATTTTGATCATCCCTTTTGTTAAACCTCTATATATTAATTGAAAAGACACTAAGTGAAAAAATCATATGTCTCACTCAATGAAGATTTTAAGAGACAAATCAATGAAATTAACCAATCAAAATATTTCAATTAATTTTATATATCATGTTAGAATCTCTACATATTTACATTAATTTTTGAGAAATTTAAAAAATGTCACTTTTCAAAAACGCCACATTTTTAAAATATTTGCAAAAGTGCCACTTTTAAAAAAAATTCATTATATCATTTATGTTTGGGTTAAGTATGTTATATTAAGGTTTAGTTTTGAGAGTTTATGGGGTTTTAAGAGTCAAAACATTTTTTAGAGTTTATAATTTTAAGATTTACGCTTTAAAAATATATAATTAGTGATATTTTTGCGAGTGGACACCTCTAATTAGCATTTTTGCAAATGTACACACCAAAAATAATATTTTTGTAATTTTCCCTTAATTTTTTAACATGAGTTCAAAAATACATACGTTACTAATTTAAATTCAACCTAAATATAATATTTAATATTTAAAACGTTATATAACATAATGTTTGAACGATGAATCATCTATTAATGTCAATTACTTTATAAAAATTGTATTTATGTCTATTAGATACAATATATGATTGATCATACAATTATTTTATTTTATATCGTTTAGTTGTGTTCAGATTACTCTAATTAAAGTTACATTTTTTTGTTATAAATGTACAACTTTACAAATCAAACATTAATTCTTGAATTTCAAAAATCATTATTGTCACTTTTTATTATTATTTTGATTTATTATTTAAAAAAGTTTACATACTAATGTAATATTTTTTGGATTTGGTGAGTTCAAATAAGTTTGAGAGAATTCATAATCTCAAACTTATTCGATTTATATCAAAAACGTTTACATTCAATTTAAATATCATATAAATTAAAATATATAAAATAAAATATATTTATTTATATGGAAAATATAAAATTTGATTTATTGTTTCTATTTTTTATACAATATAAAAAATTATGATTTTTTATTTTTAAATATTGTAATCCTGCATTTACAAATTTGGTTTTACTATAATTTTGTGATAGCAACTAGCCAATTACTGATTTTCATTAAACCGACAAAAAGTAATGATTAACACGACAAAACAGAAATTAGAATGCCAAAAAAAAAAAAAATCCAACATTGGTCTTGTATGTGAAAGCCATATTTTGGTATAGGTAGCTAATTCGATATCAAACTTCGTTTTAATCCAGTAGTAACATAGCTAAGGACAAAAACTTGTGAGTAAAAAAACTAAGTTCTTGAAGATCTCGAAACGAATAATGTGGAAAAAGCAGAGCAACTTTTCAGTGTTTATAAAACACGAGACGCAGCTTCACACTTCTCAAGATCTCTCTCTCTGTCTCTGCTTTTACCACTCTCTCGTCTCCTAGAGAGGAGAGATCATTCAACAATTCCAAGAAAAATACTATCAGAACCTATCTTCTTCTTCTTCTTCTTCTTCTTCCTCCTCTATCTTTCCTTCTCCATTTCCAAGACTGTAAGTTCCTTTAAAAATCGTCTTTTTCTTTCTTTCTTGATTTCGAATACATTCGTCTGTTTTACTCTTGAGTGTTCAAGATCTGATTACCCTAACAAAGGAAAAAGATTTGATTTTTCAGCTCTTTCCAGTAATGTACATTCTTTGCCTTCAACAAAAGTTTTCAGATTCGCAAAGTGTTTCAGTTTTCTTCTTTAGAATGAACTTTGCATCACTCTTTAACAGATTCTTGTTTCCTCTCTATACCAGAACATTGCTTTCTTGCAATTATATTATATTATATATTATTCTTCTTCTTTGATCTTACAATGGAACAGTTCCTCTGAGTAATAAGAGCTTAGATCTGATAATCTGCAGTTGTGTTGCAGTAAAAATGGGGACTTTGAGTAAGGCTTTATGTCTTCTCCTTCTGTTCTGTGTCGTGGCTGCTGCTGCTGATTCTTACAAGTACAAAGATCCAAAGCAGCCTCTGGGTGCAAGAATCAGGGATTTGATGAAGCGTATGACTCTACAAGAGAAGATTGGTCAGATGGTTCAGATCGAACGCAGTGTCGCAACACCTGAAGTCATGAAGAAATACTTCATTGGTAAGAAGAAATCTCAAGAAATATTGTTATATCTGTTAAGTGTTCGATGTAATGTCTAAATGAGTGGGAAAACTGTTGGGTGTTTTGTGTATGTGTAGGGAGTGTGTTGAGTGGTGGAGGAAGTGTGCCTTCGCAAAAGGCGACTCCTGAGACTTGGGTGAACATGGTTAATGAGATTCAAAAGGCGTCTCTTTCGACTCGTTTAGGAATCCCAATGATCTATGGGATTGATGCTGTTCATGGTCATAACAATGTCTATGGTGCAACCATTTTCCCACACAATGTAGGCCTTGGAGTCACAAGGCAAGTTTGTCCAACAAGGGCTTTTAACTTTTTATGTCTTAAATTGAAATTGAAATTATGAAGACTATGGAATCTAAACAACTTTTGTGTTTGCTTTGGACTTAATCTTTTCCAGGGACCCTAAGCTTCTGAGGAGGATTGGTGAAGCAACCGCTCTTGAAGTTAGAGCGACAGGAATCCCATATGCCTTTGCGCCGTGTATTGCGGTAAGTATAATGAAGCTAAGAGCTTGAAGTAGTCTGAACAATGAACTGAGTTTGCTTAATATTTTTCTGCTTTGACAGGTTTGTAGGGATCCAAGATGGGGAAGATGCTACGAGAGCTATAGTGAGGATTATAGAATCGTCCAACAGATGACTGAGATTATACCCGGTTTGCAAGGCGACATTCCTTCCAAGCGAAAGGGTGTTCCTTTTGTGGGTGGAAAGTAAGAACTCTTTTGAATCTTGAAGACGTTCTTAGTTATAATTTTAAACTTGCTTTCTTTATCCATTAGATTTGGTTTAAGATTTGAGTGGCTTCTATATGTTTGAGTCTTGGTGATCAAAGTGGGGAAAAACCTTGGGTCGTGCTCACGCGTGCTTTTGTTTATAATGTGGTGGTCCTTGAGTGTTAAAAGCTACTAGATAAGAAATTGTCTAATCCATGTGCTATGTTTTCAACTCTCTATAGGGTTTAGAGAGTTTCTTAAAGAGTCCTGCTTTGAATTTTCTGCCACTGTAGGACCAATATGAAGTTATTGTCTGCTTCATATGAATAGTCCCACTTATTTATGTCCTTTATATCTGGGTGCAATAAATTGAGCTAATGTCTCATTAAATACTATTTGGGATATTGGTTTGGCTAGAGTCATGTCAAATTAAAGTAATGAATTAGTATTCGACTGGAATGAGTTTGTTACTGTTACAGGACAAAAGTGGCGGCTTGTGCTAAGCACTTTGTGGGAGATGGAGGTACAACGAGAGGGATAGACGAGAACAACACGGTGATTAGCTCGAATGGGCTGTTCGGCATTCACATGCCTGCATATTACAATGCTGTAAACAAGGGTGTTGCAACGGTTATGGTGTCTTACTCGGCCTGGAACGGTTTGAGAATGCATGCTAACAAGGAACTTGTCACGGGTTATCTCAAGAACAAGTTGAAGTTCAGGGTAAGAAACCGTACATGTGGATCTTCTGTGCTCTGGTCCTTATAGCCCTTCTTTCTATTTCTCTGCAGGGTTTTGTCATCTCGGACTGGCAGGGGATTGATAGGATTACAACTCCTCCACATCTTAACTATTCATACTCTGTTTACGCGGGAATCAGTGCAGGAATTGACATGGTTGGTCTCCAAAAGAAATTAATCTACCTTTATTTGGTATACTCTCCATGGTTCCTTGATTGTTGTGTTGCTCTCTAATTACAGATTATGGTGCCGTACAACTACACTGAGTTCATCGACGAAATCAACAGTCAGATACAGAAAAAGCTGATTCCGATAAGCAGGATCGATGACGCCGTGAAGAGAATCTTGAGGGTCAAGTTCACAATGGGACTCTTTGAGGAACCACTGGCTGATCTCAGCTTTGCCAACCAGCTTGGTAGCAAGGTCTGTAATGTTTTATCCTCTCTTTATCAACATTACCAATCTTAACAAAATCATCAAGTAGAAAACTGAAAAAAAAACGCTTCTGCGATCTTGACAGGAACACAGGGAACTAGCTCGTGAAGCCGTAAGGAAATCTCTAGTGCTGCTCAAGAATGGCAAGACAGGCGATAAACCGTTGCTTCCTCTGCCTAAGAAAACAGGAAAGATCCTTGTGGCGGGAGCACATGCTGATAACTTGGGATATCAATGTGGTGGCTGGACCATAACCTGGCAAGGCCTTAATGGCAATGACCTCACCATTGGTATGGTTTTACTCGCAAACTTTTATTTGCCTTCTGTGGCCACGCTTGCAACCAGCGCTAGCTAAGTCCGGACATTTGGATGTATGGATATATAATCTTGAGTTTGGTTCAATCATACACAGGTACAACGATCCTGACGGCTGTGAAGAACACAGTGGCTCCGACCACACAAGTCGTCTACAACGCAAACCCCGATGCAAACTTCGTGAAGTCTGGTAAATTCGACTACGCCATTGTGGTCGTTGGCGAGCCACCATATGCTGAAATGTTTGGCGACACCACAAACCTGACCATAAGTGACCCGGGTCCAAGCACCATAAAGAACGTTTGCGGATCAATGAAATGTGTGGTGGTTGTGGTCTCTGGCCGTCCTGTGGTGATTCAGCCTTATGTCTCGGCCATTGATGCCCTTGTGGCGGCTTGGCTTCCGGGAACTGAAGGTCAAGGAGTGGCTGATGCTTTGTTTGGTGATTATGGGTTCACTGGAAAGTTGGCTCGGACTTGGTTTAAGTCGGTGAAGCAGCTACCCATGAACGTTGGCGATCAGCATTACGACCCGTTGTACCCGTTCGGTTTCGGGTTGACCACAAAACCATACAAAGTGTAGGACTTTGTTCCTCTGGTTCTGAGGCAATAATTTTAGTTATTGGCAAGAAAAGAAAGATATTAAGGACCCAATGAAATAATTTCGATTGAACAATTTTGTGGGTTTTCCTCATGATAAAGGTTGAGATTGTCTGTCTACGAAACTAGTGTTATAAGGGATCAATGGATCAATGTTATAGCATCAAACACTTTAATGAATAGTGCAGAAAGGATAATTCCGATTTTTCAAGTAAAAGATGTGGTAGTAGTTTGAGAAATTGCTTATTATCTTCAAAAGGTGAATATATAGATACTATTGTGCATATGTTTCTTACAGTTTTTTTTTTTAAATATGAAAAAGAAGCAAATCGCTTGAGGGGAAACAAATGAGTCAAAGAAAAATGAAAGGCAATGTTTTCACGCCCGGTCCGGACCGGCCGGTTCAACCGGTTGAACCGCGACCCGATCACTATTACGGTTCGGGTTATATGGTAAAATCCGCTAATAAAAAAACAGTCAAAATCTGAAAAAATCCGCTATTAACCCGCGAACCAGTTGGTTGAACCAGCGGTTTGGGTTTGGGTTTACGTGATTTGTAATTCTATGATCTTGATAACGAAGACTTCACCATGCCACCTGAAAAATTTGAAAGAGATGAAAGCGATGATGAAAATTGGATGATGTGATGCATATCATATAATTCTATCATTAGTGATTTACTATATTATATTTCTTTTGGTTTTAGTTTGAACTTTGGATTTGGATGTTCCCTTATGGTTATTGCTAGACATCCATACTCTTGCGATTTAGTATTTTTTTTTTTAAACTTTAGAGTTTAGACCGTTTATTTTGAAATCAAAAGAAAAAGATTTAAAATTTTATTATTGTATATATTTACAATATATATAAATTTTTAATAATCTATTGACACGCGGTTGACCCGCGGTTGGACCAATGACCCGATGATTCGATAAGTAAGCCGGTTCGCTGTTCGGATCGGGTTTCAAAACATTGATGAAAAGAAACAAATACTGAAAATTATATGTACATAGCAAATATAAAAAAAATTGATTTTTCCATATTTGAAAAAGTACAAAGAAGAAAATCATAATAACAAAAAGTTTGTTGATCAAATTTGTTTTTGTCTTTTTGATGTTCTAGTAACGGAAATGGTATCTTGTCTCTACATATAATTTCACAAGCATAACAACAACACAAGCATAAGAGGAATAGAGACAAAAGATCTTTCCCTGTGATTGTTGCTGTCTCATTCGAAACATTTACTTATCATCCACATTGTTGTCGTCATCAACTCATCATAACGCTCTCTTTCAATCTTTTGTCTTCTCCTTCTCAAATTGTTAATCAATAAATCAATCTTGAACTGACGGCAACAACAAGAAAAAAAGTCAGTCTCGAGTTTCTTTATTGTTGTTGGTCATCTGGAGAGTGAAGGAGAAGTAAAGATGGGGAGATGGAGTTACTTGCTATATAAGTTAGGGCTTCTGCTGCTCTGTTGTTCCGTGGCAGTTAACAATGAACCACTTGCGAACGCCAATGTTAACAGAGAGCTAGAAAGGGCACCAATACTTTATCAATATAAGAGATGCAGGCTTAGGGCTCGAAGAGAGAAGTAGATCCAAAGCAAAGGTGACTCAAATATCGGATTAGATATTTGATCATTTTTGGTGAGAGAGAGAAAGGAGAGTCAAGGCTCCTAAATACCCTTTTGCTTTTTGTATTTCCGTTTGAGATTTTGGAATTATTCAATAACAAGTTTCCATTTTTATTCATCTTTTGAGAGTTTTACAAAGAACACCAAGAACAATTGGTATCAGAATCGCTTCAATCCCAGGGACATGGATAGAACCTTAACTCAGTTGTCTCCAATCGCCGAGGTTTCTAACGAGACCTCCCCGACGATTTCTGATGGCGAACCCCCGTCATCAAAGGTTTTCTCCAAGCTCCTAACTTTGATGGAGAAGATGGACCGTACACTTGAGACTGTTGCGCAACACTGCCGCAGCAATAGGCAAGAAAGAGAGCTTTTTCCGCTTCAGCTCAACTCAGATCCTCCCGCAGTGCCTTGGTGAGTGACCATCGCACCGGCAAAGCACCGATGTTCACACCACCCGATCGAGCAGTGCCACCGGATAGACCGTCTCCTCAAGGGCGTCCGTACACGCAGCTGTTTCACGAGCGACCGCGTGAACCAGAACCATTCCTAGAATGGCCACCGACGGGAAGACAACGACCAGAATACAACCTCAGGCCGAATCGCCTTCTCGAGCTTCCCACTTTCGATGGCTCTGACGCAGAGGACTGGGTTGCCTGTGTAGAACAGTTGTTCGAGGTCGGCTACTTTACGGAACACCAAAAACTGGTCTAGGTGCGATGTTGCTTCGCCGGCGACGCCTTGAATTGGTATCTGTGGCAACGAGATCGAGATCTCTTTCTCAATTGGGCTCAGATGAAACAGAGGGTTATGGCTCAATTTGCTCCTAGCTTTGCTACATCCGCCGGTGAGAGGTTGCTGTCCCTCCAACAAGAAGGCTCAGTTGCTGATTACTACCGCGATTTCATCAGCATCGCGACCCACGCTGAGCTAGCCTTTATGATAGGGTTAGACCCACTGATTCGGTCCCGCGTCAAGAAGTTAGAGCGACGGGAGTCCAATATGTCTTTGCTCCATGTATTGCAGTAAGTAAAATCTGATTTGAACCAAAAGCGGAAACATAGTTGTTGTAAATTAATCACTTTTAACAGGTGTGTAGAGATCCAAGATGGGGAAGATGCTATGAGAGTTACAGTGAGGATCACAGAATAGTTCAACAGATGACTGGGATCATACCTGGTTTGCAAGGTGACCTTCCCACAGGTCAAAACAGTGTTCTTTCGTCGCTGGAAAGTAAGTAAACTTTGATTCATAAAAGTAATCTCTAAAGAAGCAAAGATTCATGGAGTTTAAAATTGTAAGTAATAGAAAACTGAGTAAACTTACAGGACCAAAGTCGCAGCATGTGCTAAACACTTTGTTGGAGATGGAGGTACATTGAGAGGGATAAACGCGAACGATACTGTTGTTAATACGATGCAGTAAACAAGGGTGTTGCAACAATTACGGTATCGTACTCGTACCTGAACGGGTTGAAAATGCATGCCAATAAGAAACTTATCACTGGTTTCCTCAAGAACAAGCTGAAGTTCAAGGTAACTTAAATTATAGGAGAATCCAGCTTAAGCAAAAATTCTAGAAGCAGCCATTTGAGTCGAGAAATAAGAAAGATTTCGAAATCTCTTTGCAGGGCATTGTCATCTCGGATTATCTAGGCATCGATCAGATTGCCACACCTCTTCATGCTAACTATTCACACTCTGTTTATGCCGGTATCACTGCTGGACTCGACATGGTCAGTTCCAAAATGGTTCTTAGCTTCAAAGAATATAAAACGCACTTGATTTACGCCGTGCGATTAAAATCTTCCTATACATACAGATCATGGGTTCATCAAACTTAACCGAGTTAATCGACGAACTAACCAGTCAGGTGAAGAGAAATCTCATCCCGATGAGCAGAATCGACGATGCTGTGAAGAGAATCTTGAGAGTCAAATTCACAATAGGACTCTTTGAGGATCCCATGGCTGATCATAGCTTAGCCAACCAGCTTGGTAGTAAGGTCTGCAAAATTGCAAGATGAAGATTAAACATCAGCTTAAGACCTAACTTAACATTAAGATAAACTCGGTTTTGCCTTAACAGGAACACGGGGAACTGGCAAGGGAAGCAGTGAGGAAATCTCTGGTATTGTTGAAGAACGGCGAAAATGCAGATACGCCACTGCTTCCTCTGCCAAAGAAAACCAACAAGATCCTTGTCGCAGGAACACATTCTGATAACTTGGGATACCAATGTGGAGGCTGGACAATCACTTGGCAAGGCCTTAAAGGCAACAATCTCACCATTGGTACACTACTCAAATCAATCATATCTCTTCTTCATTCGTTTGAGTTATCATATATAGAACATTTAGAAGACAAGACCATTAAAGGTTCTCAAATTTCCCCATGCTAAGATCGCTCTAGATTCACTATTGATTCCAATATTTCAACAATAAAATCTGGAATTCCACAAGAAAATTACCAATCTGAAATTGGGATTTTGCAGGTACCACGATCCTCGCTGCGGTGAACAAGACGGTAGATCCGACGACAAAAGTAATCTACAATCAGAATCCCGACAGCAACTTCGTCGAGTCCGGCGATTTCGATTACGCAACCGTTGTCGCGGACAACACGAACTTAACGATAGCCGAACCAGGTCCGAGCACGATCGATAACGTTTGTGGATCGGTGAAATGTGTGGTGGTAGTTGTGTCGGGTCGTCCGGTGGTGATGCAGCCATACATGTCGAAAATCGACGCTCTCTTAGCGGCGTGGCTTTCCGGAACGGAAGGTGAGGGAGTGGCTGATGTTTTGTTCGGAGATTATGGATTCACCGGGAAACTGGCTCGGACGTCGTTTAAGACGGTGGATCAGTTGCCTATGAACGTGGGCGACCCGAATTACGACTCGTTGTACCCGTTTGGGTTCGGGTTGATTACAAAGCCCAATAAACTGGTTGGATAATGAATATGGTTTGCGCGCCATAAGGACAGTCAAAATGTTTAAATTATGATAAATTCAAAATTTTGGATTAGAATTCCGAATTTAGATTTTCTCCATTCCTCCTAACTAGGGGTGCGCATTCGGTTTCCGGTTTCGGTTTCGGTTTCGATTCGGTTTTTCATAAATTGAGTTCATATGAAATCGAAATTGTTTTGGTTCGGTTCGGTTTACTTCGGTTTCGGTTTGGTTTGGTATCATAATATAGAAGTCCATAATATACCGAAATCCTACTTTGGTTTGGTTTTTGGTTTCGGTTTCGGTTTGAAGATGGGTCGGGTTAGGTTTGGGTAGGGTTAGGTTCGATTTTGGTATAGATTATTCGGTTAGATTAGAGTTAGGTTCGGTTTTGGTTTCAGTTTTTCGGTTTAAACCGAAACCGAACCGAAATCCATGAACTATAATTTCGAAATCCATTCGGTATAACCCGACTAACCGAAACCGAAACCATACCACTTTTTCAGTTCGGTTCGGTTCGGTTTTCGGTTTTGGGTATTTTTGCCCACCCCTACTCCTAACCATGATTATAGTTTTTTTTTTTGTTATATTGAATCAAATTTAAACATGTCAGTATTGGCAATATTATTCTTTTAAGTGCTAATCAATATTCACCATTGAGAGTAAGAAAGAAAAAAAAGTCCTTGGTTATGCATCTAGAGTAAAGCAAGAAACAAGATGGTCAAATAATTCACATCGAAAGAGGAAATAAACAAAAATACCTTGCGGCTTGAAACCTTAAAACCAACATCTGATGCAGTGATCCCAATTTGCTTGAAGAAGGTGACTATAGATGAAATTAGCTCTGCTTCAGCCTATAAGAAAAGGTTTGAGAACTAATTCAGTTGCAACTTGCACGGCTTTTAGAGACTTAAAACATACACATGAGGTTTATATACCAAGGAACTAGAAGACCGAAAAAGTGATTGTAGATACAAACTGTTACTTGAGGCACACCAATAATATCCATATTCCACTGGTAATGCTCACGTCGCCTGCCTCTTGTCATTCTCTCATAGCGCCAACACTGCCCAACAGCAAACCACTTCAACGGAAGGGAAACAGATTTTCTGGACCAAAAAGAATACGGGAATCAACATTCTCACATCCATACCTGGATACAAAAGTATTACAAACAAAATAAACAAACCGTCCAATGAATATTACGGACAATTCTGAAGACTTGAGATTCTGCGTGTATTTATCACAAGCCTCGCTAAAGAAGGCGTAAGCTCAGGCCTCAGTGCTACACGCCGATTACCCCTAGCAGTACAACTACACAACAAGGTGGCAAGAGGTTTTAAGCTAAGGATCGAATGAAGAAAATGAAATCGATATAAGTAGAAAGACTAACTTGGTCTCTAATCTCCTCCCCTGCTTTTCTGATGAAATATGCCTCCGTTTCTAGTACTGGAAAATCCACTTCCTCACACCCTGATACGATCCCAATCGCGGATCGGGACTTTGATCGGAGCTAAACCGAACGCGGTAGGATGTTGCGGTAAAACGAGACGGAAATGGAAAGGGGAAGAGATAGAGATGGACGTGAATACAATCACACGATTAATGAGAGACTCGGTGAAGGGTTGGAGCTCGATCAGCTTGGATATTACGCACCAAAAAGAAAGAGGATTCTTTCGAAGAAAGAATGTTCGGCTATTTCAAACCGAAATTTTGATCGCAAGTAAAGAAAGAGAATTTGTTTGATCACTAAACTTGGATGATTCTTATTATGAGGGGAGAGCACATATATATAGTCCTAGGGTAGGTTACATGCAACCTACCTAGGAAATTACAAAAGCAATAAAAGAGTTTTGACTTATTAAATGAAGAACATGCAAAAGACTTTGGAAAATGTGTTTTTGACTAAGAAATCTTATCAAAAACGTGGGTGGCTTGGGCTTGATGAATGGGCTTGATTTTGAGAAGAAAAGCCCATGTAAAGATGGTGAAAAAGCCCATTTGGAAGATCGCGAAAATGGCTAAGTGAAAGATGTAAGCGGCCTTGTGATGCCTCATTAAAAACCATGTTCGGAAAACCCATTGGGACAAAACCGAACATGGGAAAAAGAGTACAAGACGAGGTGCTTAGGCATTTTCTTGATCTTGTTGATCGGCTCGAACAAGTGTCACGACCCGGTCCTCTTCGTCCGCGTGTCACCTCGATCATCTCCTCGATCGCTTCCGTAAGCATCCTCGCCTTTGCGCGTGTCACCGGTCCTTGCGGTAGCTCCATGTCGCATGCCCTGCTCCTAACCTCGCGGTTGCCGGATGGAATCACATCATCCCCTCCCACTTGAGAAGGATTTGTCCTCAAATCTGTTTCATCTGCAACAAACGGAAGTAGGTCAGAAACATTGAAGGCGTTAGAAACTTTATACTTACCTTGGAGGTCGAGATGGTAGGCGTTGTCGTTGATCTTTCTCGTGATGCAGAAAGGACCATCGATCCTTGGCATCAACTTGGACTTCCGCTCGTTCGGAAATCGTTCCTTCCTTAGGTAGACCCATACTTGGTCACCTTTCTCGAAGACTAGCTTTCTACGACCCTTGTTTGCGTGTTTCTCATAAAGCCTTGTCTTATGTTCAATGTTGTCCCGCGCCTTTTCATGGATTCGTTTGACCGTCTCGGCCTTCTTTTTACCATCGAGACTAATTCTTTCACTCAAAGGAAGAGGGGTTAAATCCAAAGGCGATAAAGGCTTAAAACCGTAAACAATTTCAAACGGTGAAAACAATGTAGCGGAATGCAATGCATGATTATAAGCAAATTCAACGTGCGGCAAGCATTCTTCCCATGATTTCAAATTCTTTTTAACCAACGATCTAAGAAAAGAAGATAAAGTCCTATTAACGACCTCGGTTTGACCATCGGTTTGCGGATGACAAGTTATAGAAAATTGCAATTTCGTGCCTAACTTAGACCATAGCGTTTTCCAAAAATAACTAAGAAACTTAGTGTCGCGATCCGACACAATGGTCCTAGGCATGCCGTGCAACCTAACAATTTCTCTAAAGAACAAGTCCGCAACATGCAATGCATCATCGGTTTTATGACATAGAATAAAATGCGCCATTTTTGAAAACCGATCCACAACCACAAAAATTGAATACTTACCCGTCCGCGTCCTAGGCAAGCCAATAACAAAGTCCATAGAAATATCTACCCAAGGTTGCGCAGGAATGGGAAGAGGAGTATACAAACCGTGGTTTTGCGTTGTGGATTTCGCTTGCTTACACTTAACACATCGGTTGCAAATTCGCTCCACATCTCGTTTCATATGCGGCCAAAAGAAGTGTTCTTGTAAAACATGGAGAGTCTTGGTGATTCCGAAATGTCCCATTAATTCGCCGCCATGCGCTTCCCTAGTTAACAATTCTCGAATAGAACTACTCGGAATACAAAGCTTGTTATCATGAAATAAATAATCATTATGCCGAAAATAAGATCCTTTGGCATATTTTTTACAAGCGCGGTAAAGTTCTTTAAAATCATGGTCGTTATCATATAATTCCTTTAAATGCTCAAAACCGATGACTTTGGAACTAAGGGTAGAAATAAGAGTGTACCTCCGGGATAATGCGTCGGCAACGACATTATCCTTACCTTTCTTATATTTGGTAACGTACGGAAAGGTTTCGATGAACTCTACCCATTTGGCGTGTCGCTTGTTGAGCTTATGTTGGCCCTTGAGATGTTTAAGGGATTCGTGGTCAGTGTGGATGCCGAATCCTTCGGCCAAAGGTAATGTTGCCACGTTTGCAAGGCTCGAACCAACGCGTAAAGTTCCTTGTCATATGTTGGATAGTTGAGAGTGGCGCCACCAAGTTTTTCACTAAAATAAGCGATCGGCTTCTTATCCTGCATCAACACGGCACCAATACCAATCCCTGAGGCATCGCATTCGATTTCAAAGGTATTGGAAAAATTAGGTAATGATAAGAGTGGGGAGTTAGTGAGCTTCTCTTTTAGAAGACGGAAGGCATCTTCTTGAGTTTTCTCCCACTTGAAGCCGACGTCTTTCTTGATGACTTCGGTGAGGGGGGCCGCGATCGTACTAAAATCCTTTACGAATCGGCGGTAGAATCCGGCGAGTCCATGGAAGCTTCGGACCTCGCTTACATTCTTTGGGGTTGGCCAATCGCGGATGGCTTTGACCTTTTCCTCGTCAACCTTAACGCCATCTGCACTTACAACGAAACCCAAAAAGACAACGTTATTAGTGCAAAAAGTGCACTTCTTTAGGTTAGCGAAGAGGGTTTCCTTTCGGAGTGTTTCCAAGACAGCTCCGACGTGCTTGACGTGATCCTCCAAGCTGCGGCTATAAACCAAAATATCGTCAAAGTAAACAACAACAAAGATACCGATATAAGGTCGTAGCACGTGATTCATTAATCGCATAAAAGTACTAGGAGCATTCGTAAGACCGAATGGCATTACGAGCCACTCGTAAAGTCTTTGCTTGGTTTTGAACGCGGTCTTCCATTCGTCGCCTTCTTTCATTCGGATTTGATGGTATCCGCTTTTAAGATCAATCTTAGAGAAAACGTTAGAACCATAAAGCTCATCTAACATATCATCAAGACGAGGGATAGGGTGGCGATACTTGATGGTGATATTGTTGATCGCGCGGCAATCCACGCACATCCGCCATGTTCCATCTTTTTTTGGCACAAGTAGGACGGGAACGGCACATGGGCTCATGCTTTCTCGGATGTGACCTTTTGCCATTAACTCCTCAACTTGTTTTTGGAGTTCCTTGGTCTCCACGGGATTAGTCCGATAGGCCGGCTTGTTTGGTAATGATGACCCCGGCACAAAATCTATTTGATGCTCGATCCCACGGACGGCTGGTAATCCGACGGGATTATCCTCGGGAAAAACGTCCGCGTAATCCTGCAATAAGGAACTCATCTCACTCGGAATAACCGGTGCTAGGTCGGCTATGTTCATAAGAGATTCCTTAAAGATAAACAAAAGTATCAGTTTATTAAAAGATAGAGATTTAGGAATATCACCCGATTGGATCATGAGTGTCGCGGCTTCGGATTTTGGTTTGTCGGACTTTTGCTTAAGGCGAAGTTGGTCTTGATACACTTCTTGCGGAGTCATGGGGATGAGTGTGATTTTCTTACCATCGAACTCGAAGGAATGCCGATTGGTGAATCCATCGTGGATGGCCTTGCGATCGGATTGCCACGGCCGGCCCAATAGGATGTGGCTTGCTTCCATCGGGAGCACATCGCACACGACCTCATCTTTATACTTCCCAATACTCAAAGGTACCGTCACTTGGATTCCAACCTTCATCTCGCCTTTGTCATTAAGCCATTGAAGTTTATACGGTCGCGGGTGTTTTCGGACCGTAAGACCCAATTTTTGAACCATCGTGATGCTTGCTACGTTCGTACAACTTCCCCCATCGATGATAAGACTACATACCTTATCTTGGACAATGCATCGGGTATGGAAGAGATTCTCACGTTGTGCTTGATCGTTGTCCTTGGATTGTAAGCTTAGGGTCCGTTGCACGACAAGTAGTTCTCCTTGAACCGGTGGTTCCTCGATCTCATCGGTAGACTCTTCTTGTTCGGACTCATCATCCGAGACTATTTCTCCATTGTCGAGAAGGACGAACGCTCGTTTGTTTATGCAATCTTTTGCCATGTGTCCACGGCCTTGACATTTGAAGCATCGGATGTCTCGGCTTTTTTTTGGATAAAAGATGCCTTTACCCTTGGTGTCGTCTTTCGGCTCCAAAATAGTAGGTCTCTCCTTAGGGTAAATCGGCTTGCTTTCCTTATACTTAGACATGGCCGGTAATACGGTGGATTTGGTGGATCGTCGAATGATTTGTTGCTCGATAAGGATGGCCTTATGGAGCATCTCCTCGATCTCCTCGTAGTGTTGCAACTCCAATCGGTCTTGGATATCACGGTTGAGACCTCCCAAGAACCGTGACATAGTAGCCTCATGGTCTTCATGGATGTTGGCTCGCAACAACAAAGTTTCGAGATCTTGAAAATATTCCTCCACCTTTTTGGACCCTTGCATGAGACGGCGTAATCGTTGGTGAAGTTCTCGTTGGTAGTGAGTAGGCACAAAACGCTTCCTCATTTGTCGCTTAAGTTGATTCCAAAGGACCACGGGTTCCTCGCCGCATCGTCGTCTAGTGGGAACAAGGGTTTCCCACCAACTTAGCGCGTAGCCACAAAATTCGGTAACAACGAGTTTGAGTCGGTTTCTCTCGGGAATGTCTTGACAATCGAAGATAAGATTGACCTTTTTCTCCCAATCAAGGTAAATATCCGGATCGTTCTTGCCATGAAACTCGGGGATTTTCACCTTGACGTGACCGTAAACGTTTTGGGTTTAGGTTGGAGTTTCTCGCCGGTTTCGGGTTTCCCAAAAACGTTGTGGCCGTGATGCATACTCGGATGGAGTATCCTCATAATCAGACATAATGAGATCCGGTTGCCTCTCATTCTCCTCCCTTTGTGGCCTTTTCCCGTTAGTCCTTTGAACGTGTCAAGGAGAAATGACCGCGAGCTTGTCGATAAAAAGTTTATCCATTTTTGCCTCGACTCGTTGCATAATACGATCAAGGAATTGATCTTCTTGGGTGTTGCTTGTCTCCTCGTTCATGGCTGCGACCACAAGAAATAAACACACAAGAACGAATCAAAATTCTTTAAAGTAAATCGCACAAAAGAAATTGATAAAAATTAAAATACGCTAGCGATAAAGATGAAATCAAACGATGATGATAAGTAAAGGAAATGATCAAAGATGAAAAAAAAAAAAAACTTAGCTCTGGATCAAAGCGTGCTCTGATACCACTTGATACGATCCCAATCGTGGATCGGGACTTTGATCGGAGCTAAACCGAACGCGGTAGGATGTTGCGGTAAAACGAGACGGAAATGGAAAGGGGAAGAGATAGAGATGGACGTGAATACAATCACACGAGTAATGAGAGACTCGGTGAAGGGTTGGGGCTCGATCAGCTTGGATATTACGCACCAAGAAGAAAGAGGATTCTTTCGAAGAAAGAATGTTCGGCTATTTCAAACCGAAATTTTGATCGCAAGTAAAGAAAGAGAATTTGTTTGATCACTAAACTTGGATGATTCTTATTATAAGGGGAGAGCACATATATATAGTCCTAGGGTAGGTTACATGCAACTTACCTAGGAAATTACAAAAGCAATAAAAGAGTTTTGACTTATTAAATGAAGAACATGCAAAAGACTTTGGAAAATGTGTTTTTGACTAAGAAATCTTATCAAAAACGTGGGTGGCTTGGGCTTGATGAATGGGCTTGATTTTGAGAATAAAAACCCATGTAAAGATGGTGAAAAAGCCCATTTGGAAGATCGCGAAAATGGCTAAGTGAAAGATGTAAGCGACCTTGTGATGCCTCATTAAAAACCATGTTCGGAAAATCCATTGGGACAAAACCGAACATGGGAAAAAGAGTACAAGACAAGGTGCTTTGTCACTTAGGCATTTTCTTGATCTTGTTGATCGGCTCGAACAAGTGTCACGACCCGGTCCTCTTCGTCCGCGTCTTCTCCGCGTGTCGCCTCGATCATCTCCTCGATCGCTTCCGTAAGCATCCTCGCCTTTGCGCGTGTCATCGGTCCTTGCGGTAGCTCCATGTCGCATGCCCTGCTCCTAACCTCGCGGTTGCCGGATGGAATCACATCACACCCAAATAACCGTGAGACCTTCAAAGCAAAGCAAACAGATAAAGGGTCCAACTTTAAACAAAGAATCAACCTGGAATTCAAAATTTCATCAAACCCAATTGCAGAATAAAAGCAAAGTCATAGGCTTTATCTACATCCATTGACTTCTCTCTCTCAATTTCAATCTCGTGATTGTAAGTGAAACTGACCTCTTTGAAATGGTTGAAGAGCCAGTTATGGAGACGCATATCCTCAAGAGGGAAATCGCGAGTTCCTTTAGGAGGATTGACATCGATCTTCTGAAAGTCTTCATTCACCAATGGAGCCACAATCGAACCAGAATATGGATATAGCCATACATTATGCGAGTTTGAATATGGATATAGCCATACATTTTGGACATCGGTTGTCCTTGTATGTATTGATCATTCTTGGTCGGTTTTTGAACATTTTGGACGATTGTTCGCCAAATTTAAATTTATTTACATATCGCTTAAACAACTTTAGAGAGCAGTAAGGAAATGGATATATTTATAAAATAAAAGGGATCCCTATATAAAAATAGGTCAAGTTAAGTCTGAAATTTAGTTCACATGATCTCAATCACTGGCATCTTCCTCAAGCTCTAAAGCTTTGAAATATTTACCATCTAAAAGATACGTTCCAATGGAGAGTCGAACTGCCCACAAGTCCTTAGGTTTTCTCGAGACGATTCTACAAAAAAGTAAAGTAAATGAAAATAATTCACTTCCTAGAACAAGACCATGAATCTTAAAACGAGTGTTTTGAAAATCGGACCGGCTCCGGTCCGACTGGTCCAACCGGAAATCGGTTATTTGACCGGGTCCAAGTTGAGTCAAAACTCAGATTTGAATTAAACCGCCAAAACATGGTAAAACTGGTGAACCGGTTCTATGCTAAAACTCGGCTCACAAAATTTAATCAAAATTTTAAGTTTTTTAGTCAAAAAATTTAAACTATAATTTATAATCACTAATAATTTACTTTCAAATTTATTTTAATTTTGTATTTTAAACAAAAAAAACAATGTTTTACATACAAAATAGATTAAAATCTTGTTATGTACATGTTGTAATGATGATTATTACATGATAAATCATATTTAATCTTTTATTATTATAATTTAAAATGGTCTAATATATTATTTTTTCAGTATTTTATTTTGGTAAAAAGATGAAGTTATATAAAAAAATATAGAAATATTTTTTTTTTTAAAAATTAGTACATTATCTACTTTATTATTTTAATATATATATATATGTTGGGACTAGATTCGTTACCGAATCCGGTGCGTTAAAAATCCAAGTCAAAGCCTTTTATTTATTTCATTTTGACCAAATGAAATGGACATGCGACCCAAATTCAGGAAAAAAAAATTCGGTCACAATGTCCAAGTCAGCTGTGCGAGTGCTGGGTCAACAGACGCAGAGTTGACGAGTTAGAAACGAGTCAACAGGGCGGTTAACACAGTCGTAGGAACGAGATTTGCGGAAAATATGCAAACAACGTGTCCGAGATACGCGTAACCGCCCTGGATACGTAGAGTTGGATCGAAGAGCTGAATTGAGCTATAAATACACGAAGTCCGAGTAGATTTCGCTAACTTTTGATTTACGCAAGAACTAAACACTACATTTTCAGCTTGTAACACATCTCACTCGAGATCTTATTGTATATTCGATTCATATCAATATAAATTCAACTTCACTCTACTCTTCTTTTAATCGTTGAGCTTATAGATATTTCTTAAGACCAAAGTTTCTTTTCCGAATTCATATACAAATACTCAGTGCGGAATTCAGCTTCCACAATATACATGTATATATATATATATAATTAAAAATATGAATATTTGAAAACCCAGTTAGACCGATTGAACCGGTCCGACCAGCCAACCAATGATGATGTCGAGTCGGTGTCCAATCCGGTTTTCAAAACATTGCTAAACGAGGGTTAAAACCTTTCGAGGCACCAAAAGCAAACCGAATGGAAATAAGTTCAACACAACTAAAGAGAAAATTTTCAAAATATTATTGAGGATAGAAGAAAAGGTCAGGCCTCGCCAGCAGCGCCGGAAGCATCAGGACCATCTCGAGTAGGCTCAACCTGCTCGCCTAAACCCTGGGCATCGTGCACTACTTGGTCAACCTCCATGGCCGCGGCGATGAATCCTTCGAAATTTGAGGAAGCGGCAGCTTGCTAACAGAAAAGTCGGACACCTTGACAAACTTGAACTCTTTTTCAAATGACGGCTGCTGAGCAATCAGCTTCTCGTGCTCTTTCTCAACGGTGGTCGATCGCTTAGTCAACGCCTCTAGCAGCTGGATGTTCGCATGAAGCTCTTAGAGGTGGATCTCGGTGGTGATCTCACCCTCCTTCCTCTTAAACTTATCGTTTATAAGTTAGAGGATGACATCAAATTCGCCAGCAAGATCACGGCGGCCGCCACGCCGGGCCGCCTTCACCTCCGCATCACGAGCAGCCTTCAGGGTACTAACCTCAATTTCCAGCCCCCGATTCATCTCGGATAGGTCATTCGACTGCTGGATTGCGCCGTGACTCTCCTCAAGAAGAAAAGCAGCCTTCTTATTAGCAAGGCCAAGTTGCCCTTCCAGGTCGGCCACCATTCCTTGAAGCATGACAACTTCGTTGGAATGGTTGGAGAGAAGCGCAACCTTTCCCCTAAGCTCAACATCCTCGGCCCTCGATGCACTCAGGTCGGCAGCCATTCTCTCCAAGACTTTCTTTATGTCCTCGACCTCCTCCTTCTGAGGGATGTCGTGGAGGCGAACTTTGGCATCGGACATCAGCTGGTTAGCCGACTCCATGGCCTAAGATCCGAAAAGAATGGAAGGATTAGCTAATTGATCCAGACGTTTAAAACAAAAGCTTAGAGTCTAACCTTCCCAAACGCAAAGGTCATAGCAATGTAGCGGTCGCGAAACATCATATTCTTGTCAAGTGGCATTGGGCATCCAGCAGGCTTGCAATGGCCAAACAGGTGACCAAACCCTCAAGATTATCCGTAACCGGACAATCTTTAACGTGGAGTAAGACAAGAAGAAAGGCATGTTCACAACAGGGCTTCTGGGAGAGGCAGTCCGTGTTCCAGCTGAAGTAGCATAGTCAACCCGGGGAGATCGGGATCTGGCCTTTTTCGACCGGTGAGAGTTCTCAAACGACCTCCGGAAGTTGGATTGAGAGCCCGTTGGGGGCAGAGCAGGCGCTTGTTCCTCTGTTGCCGGAGGAACTACCGGTGCGGGAGTAGGGGCTGGAGCGGTTGCAGCGACGGTCGCAGGGGCTGCCGGGGGAGGTAACTCCACGAAATCTCTGAGGGCTGAGTGAACAGCCGTCGCGACATTTCCGCTCCGAACCCGATCACTGGACAAGTTGGAAACTCATTGGAGTGACGGAAGGTTGCTCTACAAGACCTGGTCAAATCTGGCTGAGAGCCGGCATTACCTCATCCGGAAACCCCAGGTCCTCCCTAAGATCGGACAGATCTTGGAAGGATATGAACGACCGGGGGTGGCATGCAAATCGAGGGCGGGGTCTGGCAGAACTTATAGAAATAATAAAGGGACCAAACGAAGGTGAAAGACGAAGGTTGAAGAAAAACTGAAGATTTCGAGGTATCTAACTAGCAAGTAAAATCATATCTGGGTTCGAACAGTGAAATCAAGGTTTTTGCAAAGTAAAATCAAGTTAACTTTGATAGCTCGAGAGTAAAGGAGAGAAGAAGTTTTTTTCTTACCTTGAAATTCGAGTCTGAGCATGTGAAGTTAGGGAGACGTGTGAGAGACGATTTTATACGGTCCAATAGATCCAGCCGTTGAAACAGTGAAGATCTTTCACCTCCCCTTCTTACTCAGATTGATCGGATCTTGACCGTTGATTCGAGATCTGAGCCGTTGAAGTGAAATCATAGCGTATATTCACCCGCGATATATACGCAGGATATACGAAAGAGATAATGACGAGTGACCGCTCATCAAGTATTATTATTTAATACTTAATGGGCTAGAGGGCAACTGTTGGGGCTGGATTTCGTCACCGAATCCGGCCCGTTAAAAGTTTAAGTCAAAGCTTTTCTGACCAGATTAAATGGGCATGCGGCCCAAATTCAAGAAAAAGACGGAATTCGGTCAAAAGACCCAAGTTAGCTCTGCGAGTGCTGGGTCAACAGACGCAGAGCTGACGAGTTAGGAACGAGTCAACAGAGCGTTTAGCATAGTCGTAGAAGCGAGATTTGCGGGAAATATGCCAAGGACGTGCCCGAGATACGCGTAACCGCCCTGAATACGTGGAGCTGGATCGAGTAGCTGAATTGAGCTATAAATACACGAAGTCCGAGCATATTTCGCCAACTTTTGATTTACGCGAGAGCTCAACACTACATTTTAAGCTTGTAACACATCTCACTCGAGATCTTATTGTATATTCGATTCATATCAATATAAATTCAGCTCCGCTCTACTCTACACTTCTTTTAATCGTTGAGTTTATAGATATTTCTTATGACCAAAGTTTATTCTCCGAATTCACAAACAAATACTCAGTACGAAATTCAGCTTCCACAATATATATATATATATAATTAAAAATATGAATATTTGAAAATCCAGTTAGACCTATTGAACCGGTTCGACCAATTAGACCTATTGAACCGGTTCGACCAGCCAACCAATGATGATGTCGAGTCGGTGTCCGATCCGGTTTTAAAAATATTTGCAAAAACGTTACTTTTGTTATGGGTGTAAAAATAGTAGAGGACTCACGAAAATTGTTCAAGCCAAAGATGATACTAACTAATTAATTATATGATACATTTTTTCAGATTCTAATTATGGAATTCACATGATGCGTTCAGATTCTTGAGAATAAATTTGTAATAAAAAAATTGGTAATAACACGAATGTTCATTGTAGACATCTTAACTGGCAAAAAAAAAGTCGTGAACCTTGTGAATTTTGTCCTAAACTTTACAGTGTTAAAAAAGAAAAGGAATTTGGAAGTAGGAGAAGAAAACCTTCCAACATCACCAGGCTTGACCAAGCCAGCGTTAGCCCTAAGGCAAGGCATTGAAGCGGCTGTTTTTATCACTTTGGGGGCTTCCACGATGATGATTGGCGATCCTACTCCGAGCTTCGGTTTTGGTCGTGGAGGCTCTTTTGGGGTTTCACAGCATCTAACAGTTACTCGTGGCACGTAGGATGATCCACTGTTCCACACCCCTGATTGCATCTTGGAGAATCTAATTGAAGAAGCAAATGACAAAGCCATTGAAGAAGAAGAAGAGCAAATGTGAGTTTTTTTGGTGGTATGAGTGGATAAGTAGAGTTTTGTCTTATTTAAGCAATTGGTTGCAAGCCAATTGTCTCAATATCTGTACCAATTTCCGGCTTTGTCTTGGTTTACACTTCGTTCTATTTAATTCCAACCGGATTTGTGATTCCTTTTCTTTAATTGATCACATTTCATCTTCTCTTTTATAACTTGAGAAGCAGACACAGTCAAATGAATTGAACTTTCAGTTTTTGTTCTATTCAAACAAAAAAACATGAAGAATTTACAAACATGTTACATAATCAAAAGAAGACAGACGAAATTAAATTCACCCGAAATTAATATGGTTCAAGGGGCCGGGGAGATATAACATTTAGCAAACAAAAGAAGACTTTATAATCTATACAAAAACCCAAAAATATTCTAGGACCTGGTCCTTTAGTATTTCTGATTCATCTGTGAAGACTACACATTCTCATTTCTTACTGTAGGAAAGATAAGGATCCTGTGCCATTGTTAAAACATCAGGCCTATCTGCTTGGTTATATGTTAGACATCGTCTAATCAAATCCTGCAGAAAATGCAACAGTGAGTTCTCTCAAATGGAGATGCAGAGACATTATATCAATATTTGGTTCTAATTTATTCAAACCAACGAAAGACCGGAACAGCTAATTTTACCTTTGCTTCATTTGAGATAGCAGGTTTTGTTGGGAACTCAACCTTTTTGGCTTTAATTATTGTGTCTTCTCGTAGTATCCGTTCCTGGGTTTGGTCATGTCCAAAGGGTCGCTTACCAAATAGCATTTGGTAAAACAGAACACCAACCGACCATACATCGACCTGAATTTCAAACACAATTTAGCACCACAAAACATCTAATACATTCTGATAAAGGCATCATTGACCAACCGCTAACCTTTGATGAGATCATAGGAGTTCTGCTAAGCTCAAAACATTCTGGGGGTAAGTACCTGAAATCCAGAATTTTCAACCTTGTTTAGCTATAAGACGTCAAGAAGTAACAGAGAGTTAAAAAAACCATAACAAGGAGACGAGATCTAGATTGCTCACCAGTATGTTCCAGCTCCCTGTGATGTAAGCTCCATTCCTTGGGAATCAACATTGTCATCCACTATCTTGCTAAGACCAAAATCAGTCACTTTTGCTACTCCAAACTCATCAAACAGAACATTCCCGGGCTTCAGATCATAGTGGATTATCTTCTGTGATCTTTTATTCAGATAAACAAGGCCTTGAACTATTTGTACAATGATAATCCTCGCTTCTTTCTCAGGAAGCGCATTTGTTGCCTTTAAAACAGCATCAAGGTCTTTTCCTGCGTTAGTAATTCAAAACATTGGAATGAGAAAACCGCACGCCACAGAAAAATCCTTCTTTTATCTACAAAGAGATCAGAGAATTCTGATTTACCACTACAGTATTCCAGAACCGTACAGAATGTATTCAGGTCGATTTCAAATGAATCCCAAAGTCGAACAATGTGGTTATGCACAAGATTTCTATGGATATTCTTTTCCCTGAGGGCATGTCGAATGTAACTTTGCTTCTTTTCTTCACTCCACTGAGCATTTAGACCATGAAGCTTGCACGCAACATATCTATGATCCACCAAGTCATATGCCTGCTGAAAATTCGTAACATCAATTACTGCAAACATTTCTTACATGTAAAAGGATGTAGTATCTGTCAATATTCTGACCTTATAGACTTCACTAAATCCGCCTTTACCAAGAAGGTTTAGAAGAGCATATCGGCAGTTTAAAACTCGGAAATTGTTGAAACGAGAACCATCTTCATCTCTTATGCGCTTCATCTCCCGTATAAACCGTCCCCTCTCCAGTTCATACCTCTCTCTCTCACGCAAAACTACCTCCTCTTCCTGAAAGGTATAATCCACAGATGAATGATAAGAAACCAAAACCAATCAACATAGAGGAAGCTAAGCTGATATGATGCATAAGTAGGAATATACCCGCTTAATACTAGCAAGACGAGACTTGTAAATCTCGTCAGGGATGATATCCTCCTCCTGTGCTCCTGATTCTGTTTCAGTCCCATCACTCTTATCTGTACGCAAATGGAAAACCCAAGGGTGCTAATCATCATTACAATTTTCACAAGGAAAACATGTTAACATACAGTACACGAGACCGCGACTAACTAATAAAGCATGCTTAGGAAACATACCAGTGTTTTGTCGTTTCTTAAGAGACTTTCTTTGTCTCTCAATAGCCTCCTTGGTTTCCAGCAATTGTCTCTTCTCGTTGCATATTATACAGAAAAATCAGAACTGATACTGCAGGGAGTATTGGTATCAGTTTAATAAAATCTTTGCTACACAACTAAACTTACAAGTTGAGCATTCAGATCTTTCAACATCTGTCCGTCCTCCCATGTTTCAGCTATGATTGTTCCCGTCCTGACATCACCAAAATAGCCACACAGCTGATAGACTGAACTTTCATCACAGATTCAATAAATTAATCTCATAACCGAGAAAGAATATTTTGAGATGCAGGTTATAGAGAAACATGAAATTAACTCCTATCAAAAGCTTTATTGAAGATGGTTTTGTGAAATGCACATAAACGTTTGCTAAACATGCTTTATTATACTTCCCTATCAAATATATTCTCAATAATTATGTCAGATGATTACAGATATGAATGGTATGTTAGATATATGCTAAGACGATAAGAACTCATATGAATACATTATGGCAGACCTGAGTACACCAACACTGCCTAATCGCAAAGAATCATGTCTGACTTTTGTTCTTGCTTCTTGTCTCTCAGTTTTAGAAACAGAGATGAGAAGGTCAGAGATTACTCTAGTTGTCTGCATCAAGAAAAAGAAAGTGCACTATCAGCTTAGACCAAAATATTACCACATGTTTTGCCTAAGAGTGTACAAGTTATTAAAAAAACACAGAGAATTAGCCAGAGAATATTGATCATTTCTTAACCACACTAAAGATAATATTGCTAGAGGGTGTGCAACAGTTTCTACCAATTTAGGCACCAAGTTGATATGAAGATACCCAGTTTGTTTTAAAAAACACATTAACTAAGAATCACTCGGAGGCCAAAATGTTGATCATTAGCCATTACATGATCCCACCACACTTCACTGATATTTCAGTTCTCTAGCAGCAGCATCGTTAAATTTAGCAAGCATTCTAAGCAAATCAGGAGACTGGTAATGATTTACCTTTTTCATCAAAGAACTACCATGCTTCGTTTGGAGAAAGTTGTTTATTTACATTCTTCCAGAATCATTGATAATACTAAGAGTAACAATGCCATACTACGTGGGACATTTAACAAAAGATAATAAAGCTTGTTGGGTCATGGATTGGAAACAAAATTTTGTTTACCTTTTGCTTCCTTTGTTGTTCCTGATCTTTTAGATCTTTTACCTCCTGCATACATCATGATTAGGCTAAGCTGGGGAATAAGAATAGGCATTAGCTTAATTTAAAAGGCATTCACACAATACGTTTTCAAGCTTCTGGGAAAGGTTGCGATACTCAGAAGAATGTTGTCGAGCTTTACACAATTCCTCCTCCAGCGCAGCGATTTTTGCACGCAGAGATGACACCTCTTCCTGATTTTGAAACAACCAATACAGTAAGAAAGATATAACTATATGTTCTCATTGTTGAGAATAATCACATATAATAATAACCTGTTCGATTATTCAAACAAACTTATAAAATACAGATAAGTCCTAGACAACGAGACGATTACATATTCTCTTAGGCAGGAGATATTACAGAGTAAAGGAAGTAATAGGAGAAACTTACATCCTGGTTAGAGCATTCACCATTCCTGAGCTGTCCATCAGGCCTCAAGTCCTGAAGAATAAAAATGCAGAAGTTTTATCGATAAACTGCATCTGGTTGCCAAGATCAATGCAAATCCAGATAAAGATTCTCTTTAAGAAAACTGGGGAAAAAGGTATCATAATTCTTTCTTGCCCTTCTTACTTCATTTAAGAACATTCCACGTTTTGTCAATGAAATTAAGAGTAATATATGTAAATCCTCGATGACAAGAAGAGAGGTTGCATGTAAGATCATATGAAGTAAACAACATTAACCTTTTGATCAGAGACATCCAGTTGACAATTTGCAGCTGATACTGGTGCAGTCAAAACCTGAGAATTTGTTCCATCATTATTAGTTTTAGAACCACGCCCTCTGCCTGTTGATGAAGCCCGACCTCGACCTTGTTTCTTCTTATTTACATCAAGGCCTGTCTTGGTCTCAGCCTCATTTTTCCTTCCATCATATGATGCATCTTGGGGCTTAACGTAAACATTATTCTTCATTATAAGTTAACAAGAAATACGATGAGACAAAATTTCAATATCGCATAGAAAGACATCAACCAGATAAGGGACGAAAAGAAAATTCTTTACTTACTTCAGCATGATCAACAACATTGAAGTTGTTAGACTCTTGAACTTTTTGGCGCTTTTTGGTATTGGCTCGGATTAAGAAATCTCCTGTATTCTGAAACAGTAACAACGAGAATAAGATATAGCTAAAAAGGACTGTGTTTCTTATCCAAGAGAGAATATACATGCATCTGCAACTCCATGTACACACCTACATACATGTATACGTCAGGATATGTAGCCCACATTGCATAAAACTCAATAAGAATCAATTTTTGTTAGGCACAGACCCATCAATACAAGAAGCTAGATGATAATAAGGACATTAACAACAAGTGGGAATACTATCAATAAACCACCTTTTTCAACTCTGAGTCTGAGAAGCACGAGAATCGTAGTACAGATTAGGCATAAAAATCTGAACAATCCTCTCAAGTTACCTCGTCGTCGGAATCACTGATAGAGGCTTCCGACAATCCCGGAGGTGCGGAAGCCACGACTTTGAGAGCGGCGGAGGAAGCAGATGACCAGACAGAGAGCTGCTGCTGCTGTTGTTGTTGTGGCTTCGCCGACGAGGTGGTCTTACCGGTCAAGCGAGCCTCGAGCTTAGCGATTTTGTCGGGTAAAGAGTGATCCGACTGATTGGAGGAATTCGAAGAGAAATGCATCACCATATCATCCGACATTGTCAACACTTGATCAACTTGAAACCCGATACACTTCCCTAATCTACCAGAGCAGAGCAAAACAAGAGAAATTGGAACCGAAATTAGGGTTTTTTTATGGGAGGAATACCGAATTGAAGGCTAGAATCTGGGTGTCAACGAGAAAACCATGAATTGGTTAGAGGTATGTTGTCTGTTTGAAGGAGAATAGAGCGTAGAGAGAAAGATAGAGAGTGGAAAGAAAGGAAATTGAGGAACCCTAAGGAATTAGGAGGGAAAGAGAGCAATGGGGTCAACACAAGTTCCTCCTTCTAACACTCGTCAACATTTTTTTTAGCGTAATGAGAGGTTTGAGTATTTTGGTTTGGGACATCTATTAAGGAACTGTATTTTTTTAATAAAAAATTATCTCGATTAATTAATTAATTAATCACTAATTTTTTTTTATTCAAATTGGCTTTTGTCAACATTATTATTCTTAAATTCACGTATGTTTTAAATTACAACTAGAAAACAAATCTCTGCATAATAAATTAAATAAATACTACAAACTGTATTTTTTTTTTTGCATATAATAATTATCTCGATTAATTAGTCACCTAACTAAAAAGAATACCCACAAATTATACTAGAACAAAAAAAAAAAAAAAAGGAAAAAGACAATTTTATGATAAAACCCTCTGAATGAGACGGAGGAGACTCCTTGGTCATAAACTTGAGAAACCTAGCCACCTATCGTAGCACACAAACCCTTACTGACCTTCCTTGCTCCGCGCCGCGTGCTATCTCTCTCAGATTCCTTCCAAAGCTTACACCGATCTTTCTGTTCCCTTCCTTCGTTTGATTTCGTGAGTTTCCTTTGATTCCTTTCTTGGATTTTTTGGTCGATCTCAGAATGATTTTTTTTTTTTTAGAGGAATTGAGTCTAAGGGATTGTTAAACCTAGCTGTTCCTGTTCTATTGTAAATTATTGTCTTTGATTTGTTGGGTTAATGGAATTCTCGTTTTTTTAATTGGAAATCGCAATTTCAAGATGATGGAATCTAGTTATGGTATCGTTGCGATTAATCGGTCTAATGTAAAAACCCTAATTTGTTTTGGGGGCGGGGGTATATGCAGTCTTAGAGTTTACATAGCCTCAGAATGCTTTTGCCTTATTGATTCTTCTATCACTGTTGCAGATGTTGTGTTGTTCATATCGATTACGGTTTCATTCCAATATATGTTTGGTTTCTGAGTGCTTGTTGTCTTTTTGGTTTTTTTTTTCTTTCTCAGTAGCAACCAATCATGGCTGATGAAAATAATGAGATGAAGGAAGAGGTGAAGGATGAGCAAGAAGTAAGTTTGGCTTTTTTGTTCATAAGGGATCCTCCCGTTCTTAAAGATTTCGATAGGGCTCAAGTTACCCATTAGATTTTTTTTTTTTTGTACTTGACGAATCATGATTCTTATTTTTTGGCTATGATTTTTACACCAGCTCGCACCCTTTGATCCAACTAAAAAGAAGAAGAAGAAGAAAGTTGTCATTCAGGACCCTGTCGAGGACTCAGTAGAATCACAGGCTGAGAAATCTGATTCGTTGCCAGGTATGGTGAAGAGTCTATTTGATGTGGATCATCTTTGATTCTCTACAATGGTATTTATGTTATTTTGTCGCATTCCTTTTTCTGCAGCTAATGATGGTCTTGAGAGTACATTTGCTGGACTGAAGAAAAAGAAGAAGAAGCCGGTGAGTGTTTAATGTTTCACCCCTTCTTATATATTATGTGTGTTGATGATTCTTTGCCTCACATTGTTTTTGTCTGGTTAGGTTGAACCGAGCTCATTGACTGATGAGAGCGTCGATGCTGGAGAAGATTTGGATGGTATAGATATTTTTTATTTTTGCTAATTACCCGTTTCTATCAGCAGGATTTGTATCCTGTTTGAGTCTTACAGAGATTATATTGTAGAGCATGCTAATGATGAGGAAGAGGCGGAAGGAATAGATCTGCAGCAGCAACAACGTGACCCCTGGGAGGGAAGTGATAGAGATTACAAATATGACGAGGTAAGTGACACTTTGCTCAATTCAACGTATCCTTCTCCTAAATTCCCCTTCCTCCTACTTGGTTTTTGCTTATGGGAGTTCTATTTGCAGCTTCTTGGTAGAGTCTTCAACATTCTCCGTGAAAATAATCCTGAGCTTGGAGATAGGCGTCGTACAGTTATGAGGCCTCCTCAAGTTCTTCGTGAGGGAACAAAGAAGACAGTCTTTGTCAACTTTATGGACCTTTGCAAGACGTATGAACAAACCCCTCATCCTCTTCTTCAAAAATGTTTGATTAACCATAAGTACTAATACCTAGTGATTCTGATGACTTTATGTTATGTTTTATCTGTGTTAAAAAAAATTCAGGATGCATCGTCAACCAGATCATGTTATGAATTTCTTGCTTGCTGAGTTGGGTACTAGTGGTTCGCTTGATGGGCAGCAAAGGTTGGTTGTTAAGGGAAGGTTTGCACCCAAGAACTTTGAAGGAATTTTGCGGCGATATGTCAGTAAGTATCTGTTCTCTTTTTGCCGCAAAATTTAAATTGCCATCAAAGAATATATTTGGAGTTCTTAATGTGATTCCACCATGCTTGGGTTTTCTCAGATGAGTACGTCATTTGCTTTGGTTGCAAGAGCCCTGACACACTTCTTTCAAAGGAGAATCGTCTGTTTTTCCTGAGATGCGAGAAGGTAAATCTTTATTTATCTTTTCCTGATCTTGACATGCATGCCATTGAGTTTTTTTTACCTTTCTGCGTAACCAAGTGATAAATCTCATCTTGCCTACATCGTTTTATCATATAATGATGGAGACATGAAAACATTAAGAGAAGCTTATATATGTCATTGTCTTCTCTTCATTCTTCGCAAGCCACAAAACCTTTCTCTTGTATTCATCTCAAAAAGTTAGTTAGATGGGGCCGTTGATAATTGTACCCACTGTCAACATCGTCTGATTTAGCAGTGATTTGGGCGTAAGCTCTCTGTTTTATGCTATTTTATTCTGAACTTGATACTGAGAGAACAACAACCTTTGGATGGTTGTCGTGCCTAGATTGCCTGATCAAGTGAATGATTTTTTGCTGTGCATAACTGTCTGTGTTTCTATTTACAAATCTGATGAACCAAAAATGGGCAACTTGTTTTGCAGTGCGGATCTGGAAGATCTGTGGCACAGATCAAAGCTGGTTTTGTTGCCCGTGTGGGTCGCAGGAAGACTTGAAGAGGAAATGGTGGGTGAAGGGAGTGGTCTTCTTTTGTTTTGGGAAACTAAAGAGATTGTTATGGAGTTGGTGCTATGCTTCTCAGATACTGTTTCTGTAGCTTGCTATGAGTTGGGAAATTTGTCTTGTTTTTTGTTTTCGAGTATGGTGAAGAATCTCCAGATTAAAATATGGATAGGATCAAATCATTCTGCCTTTTTAGTTTTATGTTGTGGAAATTTGAAGGTCGAATCAGTTAATCTATATGGAACTTTTTTGAGTCATTGTTCTTGTTCTTGCAAGCTTTTTTTTGTTTTGTTCTTCATGTGATTGATTGCGAGATTCAAGCCTATGAATGGAAAAACATCAGATTCCAAATTTTCAACATAAATCAATGGATTTATAACACAGGATTTGTAAAAGAGAATCAATTTACATATCCACAGTTAAAAATAAAAAAAATGTCAACGTATACGTTCTTATCTAACCGAACAAGAACCGGATTAAGCAAACGCGTACCAGACCGACTTCGTCGTTTCCTCTTGATCAAGAAAACTCGACCGCTACAAAAATCCCAGACTTGTTGCTCAATTCTTTTCTGAATTTCGCAAAATCCCCAATTCATTTCGAAACCCCTGAATTCTTTCTAACTCTTAAAAGGAAGATTTTTGATGGATGCATCGTCTTCCTCCGAGGAAAGCTTGAAGCTTGAACTGGATGATCTGCAGAAACAGCTGAACAAAAAACTGAGATTCGAGACATCTGTTCGCTCTATTCATTCTCTTCTTCGTGATCGTTACACTTCTTCCTCTCCTTCTCTCCAAAAACAGGTTTGTTTTTATTGTTAGATTTCATATTAAAGATATAGCTCAGGAATTTTAGGTTTATTCTGGTCATGGTGAATTGCTGCTGTTGTTTCGAATGTTTGATTGATGTGTGCCCCTTGCTTATGTTTGATGGTGGTTCTCAATCAAACAATTGTGACAAAGTTCATGTTCATGTTCATGTCATGGATCTTCAATTGATCCCTGTACAATTGTAATTTCTCGTTTTGTTCAATTTCTTTGTTGTAATCGAAATGTGTTTGATGGACATTGCAGTTCTATATAGTTGTATCTCGTGTCGCAACTGTTCTTAAGACAAGATATACAGCTATTGGGTTTTGGGTTGCGGGACTAAGCCTTTTCGAAGAGGCTGTGCGACTCGTGTCTGATGCTTCTGAGAAGAAGCACTTGAAATCTTGCATTGCTCAAGCCAAGGAGCAGCTTACTGAAGTAGATAATGAGCCGACCGAGAGCTCGCAAGGTTTGTGAACATTATTTTGGGTTTATGCCATGGCTTTAACTAATGAAAGCATCTGAGATGATTTTGTTTTCTCTTGTGAATTTGTTCCAGGTTATCTTTTTGAAGGACATCTAACGGTTGATCGTGAGCCGCCACAGCCTCAGTGGCTAGTGCAGCAGAATCTCATGTCTGCTTTTGCTTCAATCGTTGCTGGTGAATCCTCTAACGGTCCTGCTGAAAACACTCTTGGGGATACGGCCAACTTGATGCAAGAGATCATCAACGGTCTTGACAGTATCATCCCAGAGGTAATGTTTATTATATCTTTTGGCATTGCCTTCCTCTTTTCTTCCTCACTAGTTTTAGATGATGTAGTTGTTGTATGATCACACATTGCTGATGCAAACGATATTCTTCACCTATAAGATCAGATGAAAGCAATTTTTGTTCTGCCTTTTACCGTATGTTGTTTTTTGCAAATTGAGTTTCTCCTCTTGATTCCAATATGGTTACCGATCTGTTTCCCTCTTCTGTATGATGTTGGTAGTCTTTTTTCTTAGCCTCGTGGCTGAAAATTTGATATGTATGATGTGTTCTACGCAGATACTAGAAGATGGTGGACCACCAAGAGCTCCACCGGCAAGTAAAGAAGTTGTCGAGAAACTTCCAGTGATCGTTTTCAGTGAGGAATCGCTTAAAAAGCTAGGAGCAGAGGCAGAATGTTGCATCTGCAAAGAGAATCTGGTGATCGGAGACAAAATGCAGGAGTTGCCATGCAAGCACACGTTTCACCCTCCTTGCCTAAAGCCTTGGCTGGTAAATACAAAAACTCAATCTGTGTCCAGATTGATAAAGAAAGTAGCATTCTTCTATAGCTTATGAGTAAGTAAGAACAAAAAGCTTAAGATCAAATTGTTTGTGGCAGGACGAGCATAACTCTTGCCCTATATGCCGCCATGAATTACCAACAGATGATCAGAAATACGAGAGCTGGAAAGAGAAGGAGAAGGAGGCCGAGGAAGAGCGGAAAGGCGCAGAGAATGCTGTCCGTGGAGGTGAATATATGTACGTTTAGATTTGATGACACTACATTGTTTCATTCCCATTTGTTGTTCATTGATATTAATCGTATTTTTACATAGACTCGGTTTGTTTTGTATGAAAGCTTATAACAACACACACACTTTCTTAATTTACTACACACAATCTTGGAGAGATATTAAGTTCAGTAACATAGCGTACAAGAGTTATTAGTTAGATATAGACTCTAGTACAATGTTGCTAATAAAAAAAACCACAATAGTTTGTTCTTCAGTAGATGATCCTCTATCTTCATCATCACCAGAGGAAATGTAAATGGTAAACATGTCTGACCACTCCAGACATGCAAACAAATCTTTGGTTTGTCTAACAAACCTATACACACACTGTTATACAACACACAGCAGCATATATGATACATTATCATAATAACTATATTGACATAAACGTTTTACTTAGCATTTGAGGTTGATCTTTTGCTAAACAGTCGGATATTCCTCCTTGATAGAGGCATTGTTGTCTGTTTGGACATCTTTCTTCTTGATGTCTGAAGCAGGGTAAGGGTTTTTGTTGACCAATCTGTAAATAAATAAGGTCAATTTTGCTGTTTAGATGCAATCTCAAGGTAAAAACTATGATCAATCTGTGTTTACAAGTCCCTGAGGTGTATAAGCAACTACTGAAACAGCTCAGATTTGAGTTCCAGGGAAATGCAGAAGGATGGAGTGTAGTTATAAAGAATGCATACCTGTCCCGTCTCTTCTCGAGGAATCGTTGAAGTGAATGTCTCCTTGCAATTGGTAGATCTGAATCGGCAGACAGATTTATGGAAAAAATGATGGGAATGTCCATATTCAATGTTTAAAGATTAATGTAACTAGTTAAATCAGATACTTACCAGCCGCGGATCTGCAAAACGACATTGGCTGCATGGGAAACGACTGTGCAGCTGGTGAAACAACAGTAGATGTGCTTGAGAAAGAAGGAGCTCTGTTCAGTGCTGGAGATGGGACAGGACTGATGTTCGTAGAATTCTTTGTCTCGACGGATTTTGCAGCAGCAGTAGCAATACGGAGAATTTCTTGAATCTGCAAGTGTGAATCACCTTGAGAACATGAGACTTGAGCTTTTTCAGACGAAACAAAAACAGATATTGCTCTAATGGACTAACCTTTTCTGTTGGAATTCCTTCAAACACACTAACACTCCCACCAAAGAATATAGTAAGTTGAGTTGGAAGGACAGTTGAAGCATTTGGCTCAGAGGAGGGACTCTCCGTGGACCTTCAATAGCAGAGGAAGATCCATTAAACTTGTACCACACTAAAGACTCTTGATGCAACAATGGGAACAGTCAAATAGAGAAGATTATAGGCAACCAAACATAAAGGCAAGAGATGATTATGATGAATGTCATTTACCGATTGTAGTAATTCACCTCGGTTAGTGATTCGAGCAATCAATTAAGCAGTAATCATCCAATTATCAGCAGAATCAGGCAACTTCCACACTAGTTAAAAATGACAAAGGTGTCTCCATAATCTCGAGTTTAAGAGGAAAGTTCCAATGATCACATCACATTCATATGAACATTCATGTATGCATGAAGGTGTTTGAAGCATAACAAATGGAAGCCAATGTTCTAGGCCTAGGGAAGAACAAATTGAATTCGATGACTTTCCCTAAATAGTAACGAAAAAATCCTTAAATCCACTCTTTTTATATCATACATCCGAATTTATGAAAACAGATCGAAATGCTGATTCATAATTTTGTTGGCAAAGGGAACACAGACGAAAACATTCGAATCAACAACAATTTCAAAACATGACTCACATACCTAGCTTCATGAATCGACTTCTCAGCTGAAAATCCACCTTCTCCGGTGACAGATCCGGCGATTGTGCCGTAACCGCCGATTCCAACCCGGCGATGCTCCTCGCCGCCACATCCACCTTGAGCGGAAGCAAGTGGCTCGTCTTCCACCTTAGACATGGTCAACCTCTAGAAACTCGTAGATCTGACTCTCTCTTTCCGATTTAGGATTCTGATAATTTCTCCTGCTTTGTTTCGTTCGCTCGCTTCGTCTCCACGTCGTTTCTGGCCGGGACCTCCGAGATTATCCTCCTCAGAAAGCTTCAATTATTTGACACGTGTCGAGTAAAGTTTTTTTTTGTTTGACGTCGTTACTAAACGACAATAAAAAAAAACATGGTAGTTTAAGAACGTGCGCGAATACGATACGATGTCGTTTTGGTGTGTTGCATTTCGGTTAACTAGAACCGGAAAGGTATTTGTATACGCAGTCGTTTTGCGCTTATGAAGTGGACCATTGGTCCAAAGTTAAACAACATGTACATTCTCTTAGCTTTAGGCCTTTAGCAAGCACCTTATTTGCTTGTACGTTTGTGGTGACTTTCCCTAATCACATCCTCTAGAATAATTATTCAATTGTTCATGCCACATTTTTTATTTAAAGTATAATATTATATCACTGATGAAAATTCAACAAATGAAATAGAAAGAAAAATGAACAGTCGTTTCTGTACTGAAAATTAAATAAAAATAATAATTATTAACGACACATTAGCGATACCAAGATAATTTTATTTCAAATCGAATGTAGACAATTATCATAGCACATCCTTTCAAAATCATTATCATTTTAAAAAAAAAATCATTATCATTTAGCATCATGATTCATAAATATATTTACGTGAAAATAGAGAAATCCTAGTAACAAAAATGGTTTTTACTAGATTATTCGGGACAATTGAGTTTAAAGAAAAACTAATTACTCAGTCGTTAGAAAACCCCTAATTTTTTTTTGTTAAAAATCCCTTATAAATAGCAAAACAAGTGTACTCGCAACTAGTTTTATTGTCCCAATAATTATTAAAATTTTAAAATAAAAATGGCAGAGACGGACGCAATCTAGAAAATTGAGGGTAGTTTTGTCTTTGGGCTTTTCTTTTAGGGTTTCGAAAGATCTGGGTTTTTGCTCTCCTCCATTTCTACTCTTCGAAGCAGACTGAATACTCTTGGTTTCCTCTCGGCTTCTTCTTCTTCTTCTTCTATTGTTTCCGGCTGATCCCAGATCGGACTTGGGAGATCTCCGACACTGAAAACCCCTCCTTCTTCTTCTGCTCTTCCCAATGCCGGTATGATTTCTCCGTCTCTTTCATTTATTTTGCTTTCTCCGTGCTCTTCACGCGGCGTTTAACTTCGCTATTCGTATTTAGATCGACAAGATCTTCAAAGATGAAGCTAGTGAAGAGAAGGGCGAACGTGCGAGGATGGTGAGTTTTTTTTCTCTTTGATCGAGGATTTAGGGTTTTTCAGATTCACTCTACTGTTTAATCTGATTTTTTTTAATTTTTTTGCTCTTTAGTCATCATTTGTTGGTGCAGTGGCTGTATCTGACCTGGTTAAGACTACCTTAGGGCCAAAGGGAATGGTAAACTTCCGATCCTCAATTTTTATAAGCTCTTTAAACTGCAATTTTGAGTCTAATGGTTGGTGCTGAATCTTATTGTTTATTCAGGATAAAATCTTGCAATCTACTGGTAGAGGTCATGCAGTCACTGTTACAAATGATGGTGCCACTATTCTTAAGTCACTGCACATAGACAACCCTGCTGCTAAAGTTCTTATTGGTATGCTTTCCTGCAACACTCTGGCTTGCACTTTCCAAAATTCGTTTTTTTGTTTGGTGGGTCTTTCTCACTTCTTGTATCTGATCTCATATTCAGACATCTCGAAAGTTCAAGATGATGAGGTTGGTGATGGGACTACTTCTGTTGTTGTTTTGGCTGGTGAGCTTCTTAGAGAAGCAGAAAAGCTTGTTGCTTCTAAGATTCACCCTATGACGATAATATCTGGTAAGATTTTGGTGCTTTTTAAGTGTGAAGATGACGTGGTTGTATCAGCTTGTTTCACTATGACAACGATGTCTTCGTTTTCTGGTTTCTTAGGTTACAGAATGGCTGCCGAATGTGGTCGTGATGCTTTACTGAAAAGAGTAATCGATAATAAGGAGAATCCAGGTAATCTTTATTATAGAGATGGTTGAACCTTGTTAGGCAGATATTTTAAAGTATGCCATTCTCTTGTTTGTGTGATTTCTCGGAGATAGAAATCACACTGTTATTTACAGTATTGTGTTCTGTCAATGCAGAGAAGTTTAGGTCAGACTTGATCAAGATTGCGATGACTACGTTATGCTCCAAAATTCTCTCACAGGACAAGGAACATTTTGCAGAAATGGCTGTGGATGCTATTTTCAGGCTAAAGGTTCCATCTTTTCCTCCTTTTGAAACTCACTCAGCAATGTCTTCCTTTCTTCTCTGTATCTGGAATTTATTTGTTATATGAAAAAGAGCTATCTTTGACGAATGTCTTGAATATTGGGTTGTCATTTCACTATTAATTTCTTTCCCATTGTGCATGGTTTCGTTTTCGAGTGTTCTATGATTTGTCTCTGACATTCTACTGCGGTCCTTCAAATAGGGAAGCACAAACTTGGAAGCTATTCAAATCATCAAGAAACCTGGTGGGTCCCTTAAGGATTCCTTTTTGGATGAAGGGTAAGACAGCACTTGTGACTTAACGTCTGTTTCTCTGCAGTGACTTAATTCATGATACTTTGTTCATGTTGTTATAACTTTCACGATTAATCTGTTTTGTTTTGATTTCTTTCTTCTTCATAGCTTGTGCACCTTTATTTATAAAATAGTCCTACTTTAGAATGTTGATAGGGAATTACATCATTTTGTTATGTTATGCTCCTCTTTTGTGCATCCAGTAATCCTGTCTTATGACATCTTCACTTAAATCTATGCCTTTAGGTTTATTCTCGACAAGAAGATAGGAATTGGGCAGCCAAAGCGCATAGAGAACGCAAAGATCTTGGTAGCAAATACTGCTATGGATACTGATAAAGTGAAAATATATGGTGCACGTGTCCGTGTGGATTCCATGTCCAAGGTTGCTGAAATTGAAGGGGCTGAAAAGGAAAAGATGAAAGACAAGGTGAAGAAGATCCTAGCCCACGGGATTAACTGCTTTGTTAACCGGCAGTTGATCTACAATTTCCCCGAGGAACTCTTTGCAGATGCTGGTGTACTTGCTATTGAGCATGCTGACTTTGAGGGAATAGAGCGTCTTGGTTTGGTTACAGGTGGTGAAATCGCTTCCACCTTTGACAACCCAGAGTCTGTTAAGCTTGGGCATTGCAAGCTCATTGAAGAAATCATGATTGGTGAAGACAAGTTGATCCATTTCTCTGGTGTTGCGATGGGCCAGGCTTGTTCAATTGTCCTGAGGGGTGCTAGGTAAAAATTTTTTCACTCTCTCTGCTTAAAGACTGTGTAGACTTATCCTGTTACTAATTCACTCGAGACACCATGTTCTTGCAGTCACCATGTTCTAGATGAGGCTGAAAGATCTCTCCATGATGCCTTATGCGTACTCTCCCAAACAGTGAATGACTCTAGAGTGTTGCTTGGAGGTGGATGGCCAGAGATGGTGATGGCAAAGGAAGTAGATGAGCTTGCTCGTAAAACCCCTGGCAAAAGATCGCATGCCATTGAAGCTTTTTCACGGGCTCTGGTGGCTATACCAACAACAATCGCTGACAATGCTGGTTTAGACAGTGCAGAATTGGTGGCTCAGCTTCGTGCAGAGCACCACAGTGAAGGGTGTAACTCGGGGATCGATGTCATATCTGGATCTGTAAGTAAACTCTAAAAACAAAGCTAGGATCGGACATGGATTGTTAAGGTAGGACTTGAATTGTGATGATGATGGTTTGATTGTTTACAGGTAGGAGATATGGAGGAGAGAGGAATCTATGAAGCATTCAAAGTGAAGCAAGCGGTTTTGCTTTCCGCAACAGAAGCAGCTGAGATGATACTGCGAGTGGATGATATCATTACATGTGCTCCTAGGAGGAGAGAAGACAGGATGTGAAAACCCAACACATGAACATGGTGGGAGAGAGATTTCATGATTCTCACGGTCACATCCTCCCCAGTGATGATGTTCAGTCCCATAGATTTGTGTTTTTTTTCTTTTCGATTTGGATTAGAAGAAACAACCTTAAATGTTTACTGTTTTTGCTACCTAAACTTATCTCCTTTGGCTTTTTGGTTTTTTCTCTTCCGAATATTGTTTTGATTATGATTTCAGAGGTTGTTTGTTCTATCCTTTTTTTGTTTAGAATATTTTTCACATTATTATTTACTTTTGTCTTTTAGATCTAATAGAAAATAGAAAAATCAGTGAAGTTATTCAGGAACAAAAAGAAATTTGAATGATTCTATGTATTTGTAAAATTGGTTAGGTCATCTTACGTAAATTTCTTAAAAAAGATATCATTCGTCACCTAAACTACAAACGTTGAGGTGGTTCTGCGTTGTAAAGTTTGGTCAGCCGACCAAAACACATTATAAAGCAGAGCAGAGCAGATCAAACACATGGGACCTTCGTAATCGCGAGCTTTATCAATTGTCTTACCAGAAAATCTTTTTTTTTTTTTTTTTGTTAAAGTCTTACCAGAAAATCAAGTTTCTTCGATTTTGTAACTTTATTTAGGATTTGGATTCAGTCGAAAGTATATCATGATTTCATAGGTTTCAGTTTCTTTTACCAAAACAGTTAAAAGATAAGTACAAAATAAAAGTACAAGGAGTTTATCATGAAATTTAGTTGAAATAGCATAATCTTTACATGTTCAGAAATTTTTAATAAATAGTAATCTGATTCCGTTGACAAAAATAAAACAAAAAAATACTAATCTGATCCGGACATGAATCGTAAGAGTCTACTGTCTAGTGACAAAGTCATTCATAGGTTACACACCCACGTTAAAATGCTACTAGACATTTTTCAAATTGTTAAATAATTATACGTTATTACTACGTATACTCAATCTGTTTTCTTATCTTTTAGAATACATTACTACGTTATTCAAGATATTTTAACATATATGAATATGAAAAAGAAAAAAACCGTTCGAGGCGAAAAACCAATCCGGAAATGGACACCCAGATTAAGAGAGCGAAAGCAAGACCAATGGTATTGATCTACGATTTATGAAGAAGTATATTTAAACTAATCCATATACAATTCATTAGAAAGGAAGGTATTACATAAGCGTAAATATTAAAATATGATTAAGATCATGGCCGGTCAATAATCACGTAAGGTTCTATATAAAAATTGTCTCTGCGTATGGGTCAAAAGCCAGAAATGACGCCATATACTACGAATGTGATATATTTTTAACTTTTGTAAGCATTAATTTAAGAAAAATATTACAGTATTTATCTCTTTTTTGGTCATCTAATGGTCAGCTTCCATTAAAATCAAAGATAACAAAAACATAAAATAATGTTTCTCTTTAGGTATGCTTTGGTAAAGCAAAAAAGAAAAAATAAAGAGAATGACTTAAATTAGTTGAGACCAGAAGTGAAATGACACGAACGGCATAAAAATTGCTTCATCGCTCGCGTCATTTATTTGATTCTTATCGTCATTAGTCTTTTTAACTTTTACGAAATTGCAATTTGCCCACGTCATTTCTTTGTTTTTTTTATTGTCACAGTCTTTAACTTTTAAGAATTTGCAATTTGTTTCCTCACTCGTTACGCACACGGGACCACGTAACCAATTGTAAATAATGTTCAAGAAAACGCTAAGCGCTAAGTCAATGGTAATTTAATGTTTAATATTTAGAACATTTAATTGAAACCTAAACGATTAAACAAATGGTTTAAATATTTTATAAAAATATATAATATATTAGATATATAGTAACATATATAAAAAATTATAATTCATAAATAATAAAATTTATGTTATAATTGACAAAAAAAAGTTATATTATATTTATATTTATCATATTAATTAGCAAAATATATAAAATATTATGATTTATGTATAAAAACATTTATACTATTTTTTTAGTATAATATTATAAAATTTTATATGACAAAAATGATAATTGTCACGGTGTATGGAGATATAGTGTTTAAATGCCACTTAGAAGGATGGTTTAAAATGTTTTTTAGAATACTGATTGTATATTGAATATTTTATTTATTAATTTTCAGAAATTGTATTTTCTTATTACTCATATTTTGACACGAATCTTTTAGGTATCTCCGAATGTTTGGAATGATTCGTGTGAAGTAATCGAGTAAAGCAGCAAACTATGTGTCATTGACTAATAAAGATAATCTTTATATTATTTCCGCATTACATTAAACATATCTCCTTATTAAAGTTAATATTCCCAGTTTTAAAACTAAAAAAATCATCCAATCAATGTATCTTTTCCTTCTTTACATAGAGAACAAATTTAACCAAGTGATCATAGTCTGTTAGTAAAAATTTTGAACAGATTACCATTGGAATTGTCTTGTTTTCATTTAACTATTCGGAGTAGTATTACATAATACGTAAGTACTAAATCTATTAGAAAATTCAATAAAAAGACCATTCGGTGCCTACACTTATTCAAAAAATTATCCTTGTTAAAAAATAGCAAATGAAATGTACATCATCACAATCGAAAACTTAACACCTAATTTGTAAAAAAAAGAATGAGCAACTTGCATATTAAATAGTAACAAATACAAAAGATAATCAATTAAATTGAAAAAGAAGAAAAATTAAAGAGCCACAATAAGAAAAAGAAAGCATCAGCACTTAAAACATAAAAGTAAGCATCAGCACTGCAGAAGCAAACTTTATTCCTCTATTAAAAACGCATCTCATTCTCCTTCCTTCCTCCCCCTTCTCTCTCTCTCTCTCACTTGTCACACATTCCTAACCTCAAGCAAGCAACAATGAGCTTCTTCATCGAAGATTCTGGTCTCATCGTCACTCAACTTCTCTACAAAATGGCTGTTCTCATCACCGTCTTGAGATGGATTCTCTCATGGATCTTACGCTACAGATCCAGATCTAGATCCGCCTCCTCTTCTCCTCCTTCGATCTCCTCGCTGATCATCAAGGAGAGCCTCTCCGTGACGACGTTCCGTGACGCGGCGGAGAGATCTCCGGAGTTGATAAGCGACACGTGTGCGGTTTGTCTAGGCGATCTGGAAGACGGAGATGAGGTTAGAGAACTGAGGAACTGTAGCCACGTGTTTCACCGTGAGTGTATCGATCGGTGGTTGGATTACGAGTGTTGCGACGACGGAGAGGAAGATAACCACCGTACGTGTCCTCTTTGTAGAACTCCGTTGCTTGCTGCTAATACGTCGTCGTGTTGTGATTGGCCGGCGAACAATGAACCTAGCTGGGCCGTTGAACGCCTTCTTTACCTCTTCGGAGACGATCTTCTCGTCTGATTTTTTTTTTATTTGATTTTTTAGTGGGGATTTTACGTAGTGGAAAAAAATGGTTTAATTTTTGTAAATTGGGGATTTAATTTTTAAAAGGGTAGATTAGGAAATATAATAATAATATTAATTTTAAAATTTCTTGTGTATCTGTCCACTAGCAAATGTTAAATTCCTATTGGTTATCGTCTTTTTAATACAGATGTCTGACTAGATCTCTGATTTCAGTAATGTTTGAAAATCTAGTGTCACCGAATTGAAATCTAACTTTAATATGGTATTTATGTGTTCATAAAACGAAATTTTTTTTTTTCCTAAATGAATAAAATGTTCATATAAAAAAGTAAATAGTAGTAATTTCTTAAACTCCAGCTCTCAATGAAACTGATGATGAATGATATACTATTTACTATTCGAAACGTTGATCAATTTTTTTATAAACGTGATTTTACTCAAATTCAAATGTTTTTCGTTATTACGTGATAACGACAAATTTCATATCACCCTTCACAGCCAATAATTTGTCGTTTTAAAAAAAAGACATAAATGGACTAGTAACGACTGTAATTTTTCTAGTCAGCTTTTTCAAAAACTCTTTGAAACATTGTATATTTCTTTGATTCAAGTATATTGAAATTTTAAGATCAAAGATATGCTTATGAAAGTAAAAATAAATTAGCAACTAGCAAAGACAAGAAATAAGGGGAGAAGCAAGCTGAGCACAGTCGTTTTGATGAGTAGGTCGACCGTGGGGTCCACTCATTATTTTCCTTTTTTCCTGTGAAAGAGGAGAGTTTTTTTTTTTTTTTTTTTTGGGGTTTTTAGAGGAGAGATTTTGTTCCTATCGAAATCATCATCTTCAATGGCGGCACCAAAACTGATGATTCTCGATCAGGTCGATGAAACCACCGATTCACTGATGGAATCCATGTGCGAGGTTCAAACGACGATATCTGAGCTTCACTCGACGGTGGGTGACTTACTCAATTCCATGTCTGACATGTTAAAATCCATGTCGGAGATGAAGGAAACGCTTTATCAACCCACGACGGAATCACAACTCACGGTGGTTCACAACCTCCCTCCGACGCCGGAGAAGAAACAATCGATCTCTGTAGATAACTCAATCGACGGTAAGATTCATTTGAAGATGGTTCAGATCGAGATGCCAGTGTTCGAAGGTCTCAATGTATATCTCTGGATTTCACGAGCGGAAAGATACTTCGAGATCGGAGATTTCACAGAGACGGAGAAGCTCCGACTAGTTTACAAGAGTGTCGACGGTGAAGCATTGATCTGGTATAACTTCTGGAAGGTTCGTAAACCTTTTGTAGATTGGGATGATATCAAATCTCGATTGTTAGATCGATTTGGGGATAATTTGAAATCTGGGTCTGCAATGGAACGTATACTTGGTCTCAAACAAGTTGGATCTGTTATCGTTTATCTTAGCCGATTCGAAGAACTCGCATCGCAGTTATCTGATGAATCAGATTTCTTCTTCGAATCTGTTTTCGTCAATGGACTCAAGGAAGAGATTCGGAATACGCTTCGTTTGTTTCAAACAAAGGGGCTTAAGGATTTGATCACAATGGCTCTTAGATTGGAGAATAGTCCTTTTTGTAGATTGATGAATCAACATTCTTCATCACCAACGATTGATGCTAATACCAAACCATTCTCCTTGGAGACTTAGGGATTAGGAATTTGAAGAATCACACCAATTAAAAGTCTACACTTTTTGGTTCATGAGGTGTGAAATAGGTAAGCTCCATTAGACTCTTACTCACTTTTAGGCTTTTAGCTATTGAAAATGTTAGTCTCTCTTCTAGGCTCTAGCAATGAGTGTAATGCCAAACAAAACATTTTCTGTTCTGTTCTGGTTTGGTTTGTTACTAGATGATGGTTTCGTGAATTCATGCAATTGCAATCTATAAATCGTCTCTTTTTTTTTGTCTACCTCCAATGACTCAACCAATCATTACTTTTTTTGTTTTATTCTCTATGTTAGGGATATCTTTCTGGTTGAAATTGAAAAGTTACATCTTTATATATACAATACAACATGAGAAATCCCAAGGTTTAGGACTTGCATTATATATTAATTTGGTATTTTGGTCATGAGATTGTATTGGGTTAGAAAAAAGGTCGTAAACTTTCTTGTAAAATATTCTCTAAGAAAGACCCAATAACATGGTCTCCATCTCACACACTCCATCCCTTTCTTCTTCTCCATCCCTCTCTCTCTCTTGTATATTTACTTATCCATAATTAATCACTGCGTAAATGGACAATAATATCTCATAGTTTGATTATTAGACCAAGGTAGAGAATACCATGTGAAATCTTTTAATATGTTTGTTTTTTTGGTACAAAGACATAAGAGATGTTGAATAGTAGAAGAAATCCTTATTTAGATGGTTTAGATTGAGGTTTAGCTCCAATGGAATCATGTTCTTTATTGATCCACTATCACAAATACCTTTCCTTTCCCCTCTTTCTTCCATATACTCTCATCTTTCCTAAACTCCTACATCTATATCTCTATCAATATTTATATATATACACACAAAACACAATTTCTCATTAGACCCCATACTCTTGATTAATTTCCGACCCAAATCTCACGTTTTTAAAGTGATGGGTCATTCTAATACATACCAAAGACTCATTTTCTTGTGCCTCTCCTTATCGCTAATTCACAACATATTGAAGGATGTAGAGGGCTTGGCGTGTAACTGGGGGACACAAGCGAGCCACCCTCTGCCACCAAACATAGTGGTGAAGCTCCTTAGAGACAATGGGTTCAACAAGGTTAAGCTATTTGAAGCTGACGCTGGTGCACTTAGGGCTCTTGGCAAGTCCGGTATTTCGGTCATGGTCGGTATTCCCAACGATCTCTTAGCAACTATGGCATCTACTGTTACCGCCGCAGAGCTTTGGGTTCAACAAAACGTCTCTCAGTATATCTCTAAATATGGAACAGACATTAGGTAATTCGATTGCACTTTCGGTTAGTCCATAGCTCTAGACATGCTTAGCCGTCTAAAGCTTGGATTTTTAAGGCTTCAAACATACTCAAGTTTCTAAAGATCAGATTTTTAAGCTCATTAACGTTTAAAAAATGGACTTTTAAGCTAAAAACGTGCTTAAGTTTCTAAAAATCGGATTTTCCAGCTAATTAAAGTTTCTAAAGATTTTGACCCCAAAAATAAAAGTTTCTAAAGATTGGATTTTTAATCGTTGAGGCAGATATGTAGCCGTGGGGAATGAGCCATTTTTGAAGACGTACAAGGACAGATTCGTCCCTTCAACATTCCCGGCGCTGCAGAACGTTCAAGCAGCTCTGGTGAAAGCCGGTCTTGGCCGACAAGTCAAAGTAACGGTGCCTCTTAACGCTGACGTTTACGACTCCGGCGATGGTCTCCCTTCCTCCGGCGATTTCCGATCCGACATCAAAACGCTAATGGTCTCCATCGTCCGATTCCTAGCTGATTCCGTCTCACCAATTACTTTCAACATCTACCCTTTCCTTTCTCTCAACGCCGATCCAAATTTCCCGCGCGAATACGCTTTCTTCCCAAACGGATCACCCAGCGGAGGAGCTAAGCCCGTCGTCGATGGTTCAATCTCTTACACGAACGTGTTCGACGCAAACTTCGACACTCTGGTCTCGGCATTGGAGAAAAACGGATTCGATGCGAACAAAGTGGAGATCATCGTCGGAGAAGTAGGATGGCCCACCGACGGCGATCAGAACGCGAATCCGGCGATGGCTCAGAGGTTCAACCAAGGCTTATTGAATCGGATCCTTCAAGGACAAGGAACGCCTCGACGGAGAACAGCACCGGAGGTTTACATTTTCTCTCTCGTAGACGAAGACATCAAAAGCATCGATCCCGGAAAATTCGAACGACATTGGGGAATATTCTCTTATGACGGCACCGTTAAGTATCCGTTAAGCCTCGGTAACGGACGTCAGTTAGTTCCGGCGAAAGGTGTACGTTATCAGGCAAGTGAGTGGTGCGTGCTCTCTCCCCAGGCGGCAGGGAACGGCGCTGCCACTTGGGCAGAGTCCGCCACGTACGCTTGCCAGCTGGCTGATTGCACTTCTCTCGGGCCAGGTTCTTCTTGCGCGGCCTTAGACCCGGCCGCGAATGCGTCTTACGCGTTTAATATGTATTTTCAGAGGATGGATCATCGTCGTGGCTCGTGTGAATTTAACAATCTTGGATTTGTTACTAAGATTGATCCGTCGCGAGGTTCGTGTAGGTTTCCGATTGAAATCGATACGAGCAGGCACGAGATGTTGCGGCCGCCTAGGAATTCTGGTGCATCCGAAGCGAAGTGGAAGTGGTTTTTTCTCTTTGTTTCTACAATTATTTTCATTCTCTTACTTTAGAATTGTATATACACACGTTCAATATTTGGACATATAATTAGTTTTTCAAGAGTAGTCGATTTATATTGTTTACGGTGGACACATAAACGAGCGAGTATTAGCTAGGATCAATAGCGCAATTGCTTGATCGAAGCCACGTATGGATCATGATGGTTGAGTACGAAAGTTCGATTTCACCTTCTCGCAAAATGTTAGAAAAAATGGGCCAAAGGTCTAGTTACCAGAAAAAAGCGAATATTAGCATGCGTTCACATCTCTAATTAACTTGTGTTGATGTGAGTTTGTGGTTAGTGATTAGTGTCACTATAGCGAGGTAGGTAATATATCACTCTTCCCTTGGAATTAACTGACCTGGCTTATTCAGTAGAGTTGTTGCAACTAAACACAACAAGTTGGGTTGTATCTTATGGAACAATAATATATTTTGGTTAAAGCATGCCACATTATCTTCTTACCAAATGAATTGATCCAGACATATATTTGAATGACCGAACCCCTTGGGTTGTATCATATATCAAGTGTTCTCTGTTTCGGTACTTATTATTTGGATTTAGATAGTGATAATAATATTGCTTATCGAACGAGTAGGAGATTTTTTCCCTATAAGGCTATAACCTTATGAGATATTTGACTACAAATGAATGGATACTCTGGGTTATTCGCAAACGGACATAGATGAAATTAAGTTGTCAAACAAAAAAAAATGATTGTCCAAAAGAAAACTAATAGAAAATGAGAGTTAATTATCACATCGAAGCCACTCGAGTCTCAATCTACCCTATGAAAAAAATGGTAGACCGCTAAACTAACTCACCAGATACTCAACCTCATTATCTAAAACTAACTTCTTTAGCCCCTCTATAAATCAATGCGCATTTCTAGTCAATTGGATATTATCAACTTTCCCTCATAAAGTAACCAAGAAACTACATTTTTATAAAGAAAATGGTTATTATAGATGTGGCTTTGTTTGGGATATTATTGATTAATACCCTTCTCCTCGTTGATGCCTCAAGAAATATACCGTTTGCTTACCAAAATCAATTGCAAAGGCAATGTAGCTCCACAAAGTACACTTCACTTTGTGTCCAAACCTTAGGAGAGTTTCAACATGATGGTTCTCTCCTAGGTCTTGACTTTGTGTCTTTCCTTGTTAACAAGACAATCTCTGACTCCGATATGCTAATTCCTCCTCTCTCTTCTTCGATGGGTTCCTCCGAACTCATTTCTTTGGAAGATTCCACTCATACGTTGCCTTCACCTTCTGTCTCAGGTACACAAACTATCAATATACATGTATGACTTATTATTGCTTCATCATTTTAATATCCCTCTCTCTTTCATTTTACTAACTATTTTCAAGTTTCAGTTATAGATTTGAATTTTGGATATATATTGGGTATGCTTGGCCGAAAATATCATCTATTAAAATATAAAAAACCATTCATAAAGTTATTAACGTATTTCTCTTCTATCTTAACTGAGTTACCTAATGATTTTGACAAATTATGCAAGTACAAAGTCTTGGTACGTACATATTATCCAACACATAATAATTTGTATGTAATCCAAAAACTCCAATGAAAATGACCATAATGTCAAAGGTGAAGATAATAATAATTAGCATATCAAAAACGTTACAGATTCATGTGAACGGCTCATGGAGATGTCCACAAAACGACTTGGACAAGCCATGGAAGCTCTCAACGGCTCATCGAGAAAGCGTCACACCAAACACGACGTTCAAACATGGCTCTCAGCCGCCATGACTTTCCAACAAGCTTGCAAAGACTCCGTCCTCGACTCCGGTGGCTCCTCCTCCTCATCCGCAACCATCAGCCACATAAGACAGAAAATGGATCACCTCTCTCGGTTGGTGAGCAACTCCTTGGCCCTCGTCGACACAATCATGGAGAGTCCAAAGCCAAAGTCAACGTTTCTTCCTCGTTGGGTCTCTGCTGGAGAACGGAGACTTCTTGTAGGTCGCACGTCTAGAAGTAGAGCGCACGTGGTAGTCGCCAAAGATGGATCCGGGGATTACCGGACCGTGACCGAGGCTGTCACGGCTGCCCCCGGGAAGGGCAGGTTAATAATTTACGTGAAAAGAGGTATTTACAAAGAGAAAGTTAGAATCGACAAAGATGAGATCTCCTTGATCGGAGAAGGCAAAGACCGAACGATTATTGTCGGCGATGATAGTGTCGCCAGAGGAACTTCCATGCCGGACACCGCTACAATGAGTCAGTACATACATTCATATACTTAAGTTATATATGTACACATGCATGCATTTATACAAAAGTTGACTGTGTGATAAAATGCAACATATTTTTGCAGCCGTTACGGGTGATGGATTCATTGGTCGTGATATCGGAATCAAGAACACGGCAGCGCCTAGAGGACAACAAGCCATAGCCTTGAGCATTGCATCAGACCGCTCAGTGTTATATAGATGTAGCATTTCTGGTTACCAAGACACACTTTACGCAGCAGCTTTGCGTCAATTCTATAGAGAATGCGATATCTATGGAACTATAGATTTTATATTCGGGAACGCAGCTGCGGTTTTCCAAAGTTGTAACCTATTCTTGCGTCGTCCTTATGGTGTCAAGGCCTATAACGTTATTCTCGCTAACGGGAGGACTGATCCACGTCAAAATACCGGATTTGCCCTCCATAGTTGTAGGATCCGTACGGACACAGATTTTTCGGGTGTGAAACATAGGTATAATTCTTATTTAGGACGGCCGTGGATTATGTACTCGAGATCTGTAGTGATGGAATCGTATATTGACAACGCGATCGCGGAGGAAGGATGGGCTGGATGGTTAAAACCCGGAGACGAAGTACTAAAGACATTGTATTTTGGAGAGTTCAAGAACTATGGTCCTAAAGCTAGAGTTTCCAAGAGAGTGACTTGGCAAGGGTTTCACTTGATTGGGTTTGAAGAGGCAAGTTATTTTAGTGTTGGTGAATTCATTGATGGAGTTTCTTGGTTGCCCTCTACGGGAGTTAGCTTCACTTCGGGGATTTACTGAAAGATGAAAAAAAGGAGAAGACTTGACGAATGGTTTTAAGTATAAGATTTAGAAATTAACATTGAATGTAAATTCAGTTTTATATGGTCATGCATATTTGAAATCAAATGTAATTGTTTTTTTATAATCCATATTCTATAATGAACACATTATTCATACTATGGTAGAGCATCTGACTGGAGATCAATATATCACCGGTTCGAATATGGTTGGACTCTATAATTTTCTTTAAAGTATTGCCAATCAAACATTATATAAGAGGTTTGTTTAGAAAACACACCATCAAAATTTAATTTATAGTTGTCAACAAATCTTTCATTATATTTTTTTTCCTTTCTCAGTTTCACAGTATTAAAAGACAATTTCTTGTTTTTATATATTTGAAGAAATGGTTTTATGTTTATTTTTAGTGGTATGTTTTATTTTTTATGTCACATGTGTTTTCTTATTTAACATGATTTACAAATATTCCATCTGTCCCATTTTATTAGATGTTTTAGAAAAATTTATTTGTTCTATTTTATTTGATTTTTTTATGTTTCAATGTAACTTTTTTATTAATTAAATATGTTAATGACTATTTATATTCTGGTAAGTGAATATACCATGTCATGTTCTAGAAAAACTAATAAAATAAATAAAATATATAGAAGCAACTTAGGTCCATAGCTCACTGGTAGAGCAATTAATTGCAGATCAATAGGTCACCAGTTTGAACCCAGCCTATTTTTTTATTTTAAAATTACCAATAGAAGTATTATATAATACCTTTATTTAGATAATTCATTAGCATTTAATGTTTAGTTGTTCTTCCATTATATGCTTTTTTCTCATTTCATTTCACGGTTTTAACACAATTTTTTTTCTTATATTTCATATATTTTAAGACACTAACTTTTTTTTTTGGGTTTATTTTTTCATATAAATTTTGTTTGGTTATTTTAAATAATTACTAGATAATTAAGTACGATATGTGATGTTCTATAAGAATTAAGGAACTAAACAAAATACATTTTGAGTATATATTGTCAGCATGGGTCCATAGCTCAGTGGTAGAGCAATTGACTGCAGATCAATAGGTCACCGGTTCGAACCCGGTTGGGCCCTATTTTTTATAAAAGAATTACTATTCTTTTTTTAGAAAATGATTGTATTAAAACTTTAATTAGATAATAGATATGCAATTAACTTCTAGTTATCAATTTTTTTTTACTTTTTCAACGAAAAATCTGTTTTTTGAAAAATCTGTTTTTTTCTTACTTTACCTTTGAGGAAGAATGTTATGCAAATTATCTAAACAAAATCGAAGATCAGAAAACACATTAATCATCGTTAACCATGTCTACTACAATTGCGAAATTACAAATAAAACATAATCAACAAATTTGTTTTGACAAATCTAAGCTACCAATTCATAACTGAACGGCTGGTTTCGTTGTGGGTTTTATTTTTCATGATATTTTATTGTGGTAGCAAGCAACGTAAACGACTATTGAATTTATTAGTCTTAGATTAACTTCATATCCAAATGACCATAAAAGATTTGTAAAATAGCAAGAATATATGAACATTTCGTCATTGAGAGAAATAAAAAGAAGCACAATAATACACTATCTATTATGTCACATCTATTTCATGGATCTTATAAGGCTGGTTATTGATTATCTAATGAATTCCCAAAACATAAAATAACATCTAAGAAAGCTTCTATTATGAAATCACTCACATCTCATCAAGAACCAGAATCTCAAGTGAGTCTAATAGCTTGGGTTCTAAATTCCCGGGAGCAAAACATTTGGATACAAGCAGGTGTGGAGACACGAATATATATCAGGCGCTGCAATTGACAAAAACTCAAAAAGGCGTAAAGAAAAAGTTTGTGAATTGAGTGAAAGATAAAATACCACCAACCAGACCTTAGACACAATCCCAAGCCATGGTAGAACGCCTTCGTTGAAGTAGAGGCAAAGGATGTTTAAAAAAAACAAACATGTTTCTTCTATTACGAAGTAGGTGCGTCGACCGCTTAATTAGTAAATAAGGGAAAATAAAATGATGATGATATCAATCTATAAGTTTACAACCAATATGAAAGAGAAAGTACATCAAACCTCATAGATGAAATTGACAGAGGCGTTTGGGTCGGATAATTTGCCCTGTCAAAGGTTTGAAACAGATTAAGATCAAAATTTTGAAGCAATCCACTCATCCTTCTAGTTGTTTCTAAAACCCTAGAAACCCCATGTAAATATGAGGTTATTCATTTGAGAATTTGGAAAACCTAAGAACCAATTAAACCTTAAAAGTTCTTATTGATTTTGATCTCATAGTGTTTATTAGAAAGAGAGAACGGTTTTGGGAGAACTGAAAGGTCGAGGAAGAAGAAAGGAAGGCCAAGGGTTCAACACAACACAACATGACATGACTATCTTCCATTCGCCATTTTACTGAAGTGCCACGTGTCCTTTTCGTATCTGCTGACATGTCACGAGTTGGAGAGAGCCCTAACTACTCAGACCATCTTTATCCGTAAAACTCATCTGAGTATCATTAATATTCACTATTCAGCAAAAAAAAAAAATTCAGACCAATTGTATTGCGCCACGTGGTATGATACTCCTCTTTGAAGATAAATCAGCTGAGTATCATAGATAATAATATTTGTTTAATCAGATGATACTCAAGAGTATCATTGATAATGATGCTCTTATATATAGTAGATTGCAAATAACTGATCTTAACTTTCACAACTAATTAATTTAATTCTATGTAATTTTTCATAGCGTATGTGTTATCGATGAGTTTACAACAGACAATTTTACATGCACTACAATGATCTATGATACACGGTTGTATATGTACAACGTTTTTATAAAATACTTAATACATGCACCATATGATAAATGGAACATGTTTATATATAGTTTCATTAATATTTAATCCGCTGCATTTTCTTCCCCCCGATTTCTGCATATGTTACTTAACTAATTTACATGCTCAAACATGTTATTTAACTGATTAATCTAAATAAGAATTGATTGCCTTAAATTTTTCAGTTTAGCCGAAGTAAATTTTGTAACTGATCACGACCACATAGGAAAATGTAACCGATTAAGTAATGGGCCAAGTTATTTTGGGCTTTAAGAGATGAGGCGAATAAGGCCCAATATGGAAATATGACCCAACAAACACAATCGAGACTTGTCGAGGAAGCCTTTGCCCCATCGCTCAATCTTCTTGTATCAGTGGTTGTTGTGGCGCTTCTTTCAATTTCTTTTCAGAGTTTCGCCATTTCCCTCCACTCGCAAAGGTCTCTTTTGCTCTCTCTCTTTGTCGATTTCTCTGGTTTGAACACGAATCTGATCTGATAGAGAACGATGACGACAATGGAGCAGCAGAGAAATCAGAATCCTGTTCAACAACAAAACAATGAAGAGATTCAGCACGGTCCTTTCCCCGTCGAACAGCTTCAGGTACCGTTTCTCTAGGTTTTGTCGCTTTCGTTTTGTGGTAGAAAATTTATCTTCTCTGTACATAAGCTTCACCAGATCTTGTGGTAATCGAAATGGGCTAGGCTTAAAGTCGCTAAAGACTTGTGCTTTTTTTTTTCCCAATTCTTTGTTCGTTCTCGCGATGTGAATCTGAGCGATAATTGGGGTTTGCTACGGTCTATAGAGTGAAACAATTTTAGGGTTTTGCTTAAATCAGATAAAATTAACACTTTTAGGGGTTTTTTCTCTATGGCGAGTATATGTTCAATCCGTTCGATTCTGGGGAATTTCTCTCTTGCTGTGACTCCAATGTCGTATAATCTATGTGGGTCTTCTCAGCTTTTTCTTTTTGATTTTTGTATTGATAGAAATGAGATGAATCATTGTGTTTTTGTTCTTCTGGTTAGAGTCTTTTGGTTATTACTCTTTCATCTCTTTAATCCATCCAAACTTCAGGCTGCAGGTATTGCTTCTGTTGATGTAAAGAAGCTTAGGGATGCTGGTCTCTGTACTGTGGAAGGTGTTGCTTATACTCCGAGGAAGGATCTATTGCAGATTAAAGGAATTAGTGATGCCAAGGTTGACAAGATCGTAGAAGCAGGCATGTTACATGAAAAAGCAATTTACATTCCTTTTCTGTTAAATACATAAACACATCTTTGATTCTTTTTAGAGTTCATTTCTGATTTCTGTTTACTTTTCTTACAGCTTCGAAGCTGGTTCCTCTGGGTTTCACTAGTGCTAGCCAGCTCCACGCCCAGCGACAGGAGATCATTCAGATTACCTCTGGATCACGGGAGCTCGACAAAGTTCTTGAAGGTTAGTTCTGGTTTTTGGTGCATCTTAAAACGACGTTTTGTTACTATGATCTTACTTTGCTGTACTCTTAACAGGAGGAATTGAAACTGGATCCATCACCGAGTTATATGGTGAGTTCCGCTCTGGAAAGACGCAGTTGTGCCACACACTGTGTGTAACTTGTCAAGTAAGAACACGTTTTCGTATTTCACTGCTCGCTATTATTGTTTATATAGTAGGAATCAGGGATCTTGAATTTCTTCTTTCATTTTCACAAAACTGAGAAAGATGTTCAAGTTAAGGTTCATGTTTAAATGATTAGCTTCCAATGGATCAAGGAGGTGGAGAGGGAAAAGCGATGTACATTGATGCCGAGGGGACATTCAGGCCACAAAGACTCTTACAGATAGCTGACAGGTATGTTATCTTTGTTACACATGTGAGATTAATATGTGGTTCTTGAGACAGAATAATCCATAAGAAATCAATTGAATTGATGCAGGTTTGAACTAAATGGAGCTGATGTACTGGAAAACGTTGCCTATGCTAGGGCGTATAATACTGATCATCAGTCGAGGCTTTTGCTTGAAGCAGCATCAATGATGATTGAAACAAGGTAAATTGAGTTTCTTTCGGTTCCATCAAGCTGACTGTTAAAGTTATGATGACCCTATTGGCGCAGGTTTGCTCTCGTGATTGTCGATAGTGCTACTGCTCTCTACAGGACAGATTTCTCTGGAAGGGGAGAGCTTTCTGCCCGACAAATGCATCTTGCAAAGTTCTTGAGAAGTCTTCAAAAGCTAGCAGATGAGGTAAACATTCAGTACTAAGCGTTTCCTTTCCAAAATTGCTATGAGACACCGCAATCCTGAAGTTTTCTTTCTGCATGTTTGATTGCTCTCTAGTTTGGTGTGGCTGTTGTTATAACAAACCAAGTAGTTGCACAAGTAGATGGTTCTGCTCTCTTTGCTGGTCCTCAATTTAAACCAATTGGTGGGAATATCATGGCTCATGCGACCACAACAAGGTCTGTATTCTGTAATGTTTGCAGATTCCAATCCTTGTTTCTTTATTTAGGGTTCTTTGAGAAAGTGTGTTTCTTATGATGTAATCATATAACAGGTTGGCTTTGAGGAAAGGAAGAGCAGAGGAGAGAATCTGCAAAGTGATAAGCTCGCCATGTTTGCCTGAAGCGGAAGCTCGATTTCAAATATCAACAGAAGGTGTAACAGATTGCAAAGACTGATTCTTTTTTTTACCATGCCATTAGCTTCTCTGCACTAGTGTTCTTTTGTGATCCATTCACTTGTAATGTCAAGAACCCTTTTCTTTTGTTTCTCGTCTTGTCACTGTCGATCAAGAAGAGATTGTGTAAGCATATAAGTAATGAGCAAAAAGAGCTTTTGTAAGTAGGTTTTACCGGTAATGGAAGTTGCTACCTGTTTTGTGTTTCACACACGCAAGCAACCTCATGTTGTAAAGCAAAAAATAGTACATTAGGTGTGACTTGCATTTCCACATTCCTCTGGTTTACACACTTTTTTATTCTTTTTGGTAAACTTCATCATGTAGTGTGTAATTTTCCTAAACATAATCATTAATAGTTGCCAGCATTGTATATATTAAAAATGTCTTTATAATTTAACTTATGTTTCTCTTAAAAAAAAAAAAGGTCACATGTAAATGCAAACATAAACAAAAAAGTTGGCGTTGAAAGAACCAAGAGTAGTAGTAGTATTATTATTTGTTTCAAATATCTGTTTTGGAAGTCGTAGTTGGGATTTATGTATTATATAAAGAAAAAAACAAGCAGGTTGGCTTGGATCGGCCTGTCAATGGACCGGGTCAGGGACTCACAATGTCCAGTCCATTAACAAAAAATCAGCCTGCCAGATTTTGCTAACTTTTTTGAGTTATGTAGATCAAATTAATTACAACTTTAAATCCCGATAATGGGAAGTGATTGATTTGAGCGGTCATATAGGTTGGTAAACCACATGTAATAGAGGCGGAGTTTCCAAACCAATCTTGGTAATTAAGAATGTTTAAGAACATTTTCGTGTATTTTAGAGTTTTGTTGGTTTGTCTTTGTCCTAGCTAGAGGATTTGTTAATTATTGATTTGTTTGCTATGTAATTTCAGAAAAATAGTATTGGAGTTGCCGGAAATTATAAAAAATAGTATTATAGTATTTTTTTGATTTTATGAATTTAAAAACAATTATAGTTCTATTTAATATAAAATATATAATTAATATATTTGAACTTCTTTAAAATTAGTAATAATTTATTGTTTTGGTTACATATAATTTATATTATTTTTTAGCTAAATTATCACCAATGATTTTAAGATAAGTTTCATATAATGTTTTGCATACGTTTATGCATTTCCTCCCTGGAAAGTAGTTGTTAATTGATAAACAGGAATGGATAATTTATAATTGTTGAAAGGAAAAAAAATCTTCGCATTTTTTTAAGTTTGTTATAAAAAATATCATTTTAGTTTTTAAGTTTGGTTTTGAATTATAAGTTACTTTTGATTGAGTTTTTTGGTGCAATTTGTTTTATGTTTTATTCCTTTATTAATTTGTGTTTATATAATTTTTTTTTATTTTGGAACTGTAATTTTACTTTTCTTATATCTTCAGAAACTAAAAAATGAGTTATATTATATATTTGACATCCAAACTCATATGGACTAACTTTTTAGAAACAATAACTGGTAGTTTCATGTATGCTACAATGAACAAATGACACATATTATTCTCATAAGTTTGATAATTTTTAACAGTAACTCTTTCAACTTTTGAACATTAAAATTCAGTATGATTAAGGAACTAAAGGTCATAAATGTTAAGGAACCACTTTTAAATGTTTTTGTCCGTATGCTTATGCATAAGTAGACACTCTAAACCATAGGCATCACTCCACACCCTGAGCAAGAGCAATTGTTTCGTCAGTCTGCACTGAGTGGAAATTTTGTTTGGGTCACTTTGTGTTGACGTCCCTCTCGTATCGCTTTGGTCCAACGTTTTTAGTACCTCTCTCTCTCTCTTACTTATATGCTTAAAGGCTTTAAATAAGAATACGTAGCGTGGTAACCCATGGTTGGAAAGAGTATTCAGCCGTCCAAAATGTATATTTAGTATTTAGTAAGAAGACTTGATATATATTCAAAACACATTTGTCGAGCAAAACATTAAGAATTGTAGATATACATGAGCAAATTCCATGTACTTCATTTCTACCTTTAACAAAGATGAGTTTCATTTGAAAGTTCAAACAAATTACATTATTCCTTTTTCAGACCGTAAGCTTTTTAATATAGTTCATTTCTCAACCCGTAAACTTTTGAATATATTACTCTTTTCTTAGTTCAAACTCTTTACCATTTTATCGATATTATCATCTTAAACTTTTGAATGAAAATTTTTATTTGCTGATGCCCCAAATAACTCCTTCTGATTAATAAAAGATAAAAGCAAAATAGTTTATGGAAATTCTGCTTTTTTTAGACAGGTGATTGACTTCCCAATCCATTTGTTTATGATATTGTCTCACAACCAACATGCCTTTGCTTCTTGCCATTTTACAAATTTGTGCATCATACTACTTATGTATGAGTTTGCAATCAATACTCAAGTTTGATAGAATTATAATATTTGAACTTGAAGATTCTTAATTTTACTAAGAATTTGGTGGTCCTAAATCCATCATAAGATTCATTTCTACACTTATTTTTTGTTTTCGAGGACTTTGATTATAAGTAAAAAAAATCTATTGAGACTTATGACTTCGATCATCAAGAAGAACCAGTAATTACTTATGCTTTGTCTTCAATGAGTTCACCATCTACACTGCACTTCTCCTCTTCCATAGCCACTATTGGACAATGCAAAAACTGATAGAAACGAAACAGAGTTTGATATGTAATGAGAGATTGGATGCTAAATTAAGTAAAAATAAAATACAATGAGATCTTAGTATACAGATTCCTTGTAATCTAAATATTAATAGTAGCGTATGGCATATGATATAAATTATGTCATATGCCTATGAATTCTGGCTCTACGCTAATATTATGTCATGCCTATGACTTCTGGCTCTAGATTTATAACTCGAAGAAACCTATTTTTCATATGCTCCACCTCAAAAAATGATTTGAATTGGAAGGGAAAGATCAATACCTCAAAAAATACAAACTGTCTGCGACTAATGGTGTTTACATTGTTAGTAAGATTTGGGCTCTACTTTTAATATGGTGTTAGTTGGATTTCTTTATTTGATTAACTTAGCTCATTATATGTCCAATAAAAAAAAATGAAACAAACAAACGTATTTAAAATAACTCTACGTGATGACGTGGCTTGATTTTAGAGAATATCATTTTTGCTGATTTTAAGGAGGCTCAAACAGCTCCTATTAGTTAGTATAATTGTTTCTCTATATTATTATTTTGTATCCATTTTTCTTTGTATAGAGTAAATAGTACGTACAACGCAAGTAGTTACCACACTAAGCCGAAATATACATTTTTTTTTACCATAATCTTTGCTGATATTTTTGTTGGCGTCACGACCATCTCTCTCATAAATCATAATCCAAATTATGTTTTAATATTTAGATTTTTTTTGTTTCATTCATATGATAACGCAAAAAACTGGTTAATATAATAATAAGGATGTCAATGAAAAATTAGTTTATGAATCCTCGAAAGTGCAGCTATTCCATTAGAGTCCAGACAGCTGTAGGTATAGAGGCGTTGTCACGGGTTTTTATTATTCTTTTTTTCTCCCTTCAATAAATAAATTATAAAAAAGAGAAAATTGTGGTTTTCTTTCATCGTCTCTCTCTCTCTCTCTCTTCTCGATCCAATCTTCTTCTCATTTTCTCTCGAAAGACAGAAACAAAGAAAACAGCTGAAACATTTCATCATCATCATCTTCTTCTTCTCTCTCTTTCTCTGTACACAATCATAAACCCTCTCTCTCTCTCCGTATAAGTTTCTCTTTGTTTCAAATTTATTCTCGTCTCTTCTTCTGCGAATCTGAGTTTCGTCTTCTTCCTTAGGCTGAGCTTTGGAGTCGCGATTGTTTGATCTCTTTCTCCCTGATCGATTCTGTTTGCTTGCTTATCTGATTTTTTTCTCATTTCTTCGATTCGAGAGCAGCAAAGGTCGGATTCAGAAAAGAATCTGTGTTTGTTTTCGTCGGTTCTGCAGATTTTTTTTATTTTTTTCCTGAGGCTGCTTCGGTTGCGAATCTCGTGGCAAGAGATTCGTGTGTTGTGCGTGAAATCTGAGTTTCGTTCTTCCTCCTGTTCTTCGTCGCTTGAGACGTGGTCAGGGTTTAGAGTAGTTTTGTTTTTAGGTGTGAATTCGGTTACAGAGAGAACTTTCTACTCTGGATTTTGGAAATTGGTTCATGCTCCGGTGAGAGATTCCCTAAGCCAGTGGCTTGGGATTAGATCTGTAATTCAAAAGTAATTGGGAAATCAGCTATGACCTCATCGCCATCAATGGAGAATGGAGCCTCGGGAACCTCTCGATCATCTGCCCTTCATGGCTGCATGCAAGAATTCAAACTCTTCGAGACTCGATCGGTAAATTAATTCCAACTTCCTTGTTGACTGTTCTCACTGCCACTTTGATTGTATCTAAGAGGATATCTTTTCTTTTCTTCCAGAATTTCTACATGATTGGTTGGAATGGTAGTGGAGTGTATAGAGTACTAAAGATAGACCGGTTAGATGCTTCTGAGCTTAATGTCAATGAGGATTCGACTGCGTATACGAAAAAAGAATGTTACGAGTTGCTAAAACGGATACACGAAGGAAACAAGGCGACTGGTGGACTGAAACTTGTCACTCTTTGTTATGGCATTATTGGTATGTGTGTTTTTTTTGGGTCTCAAATTATGTTTACAGGAGAGTAGATGGTTTTGCTTTACAGCTTGTTCTCACAAATGTTTTTCCTTTTATGTGCTCTCAGGGTTCATTAAGTTTTTGGGACCCTACTACATGCTGCTTATAACTGAAAGAAGAGTGATTGGTGAAATTTGTGGTCACAGTATCTATGAAGTGTCGAAAAGTGAGATTATTTCATTGCAAAATTCTAGTGTGGTTTGCAACATTGCAAATTCAAGAGACGAAAACAGGTATTTTGATATGTCTTCTGCTAAATCTATGTTTTTATCTTCTTTTTGTTTTGTTTCAAGCCTATTGTTGAAGAAAAGTTCTTTTTTCTTTTCTGTTTGGTGAAAAGAGAGAGAGTGCACATCTTTAGTAATTACACCCTTCCACCTATTTTATGAACTGAAGTCATTTAACCCTTGCGTTTCCTTATATGGTGTTTTCCCACTTGTTGATAAACAGGTACAAGAGGCTCCTGTGTGTGGTGGACCTTACAAAAGACTTCTTTTTCAGCTATTCTTACAATATAATGCGAAGTTTCCAGAAGAATATATGCGATCACGAGAGTGGAGGCACTCTCTATAAGAAAATGTTTGTGTGGAACGAGTTCTTGACCCGAGGAATTCGACATCATCTTCGGAATACCGTGTGGACTGTACCATTGGTGTACGGTTTCTTTAAGCAGGTAAGATTGGTTTTTTCTATGCACCTCACTGGTAGAGAAAAGAAAGTTTTCCCGAATCAAATGCAAATATTCCTTTTCTATTCTCACAGCAGTATCTTTTTTATTTGTGGATTATTTTCTTTCGGATCACTATTTTACTTCTGGAAATCATGTTTCTCTTAAAAAAGGTTAGGAAGAAGCTTTCTGTCTTACATGCAACTGTAATAGTCATGCATCCGTGTTGATATTGTTGGTAGTATTATTTCAGATACACTATGATACACTAGCATCTCTATCCTCGAATACTTGGATAGTCTCACAGTACTGTTTGATTCATGGGTGCTGAACCTATTCTTACTGTGCATGTAGACAACGCTTTCTGAAGCTGGACGGAATTTCAAACTCACTCTTATCGCTAGGCGTTCTCGCCATAATGCTGGAACCAGGTATCAGATTTCATTCACACCCTAGTTTCAGGTCCTGTGCTAAACATGGCTATTATAAGTTTGCGCTGTTTTCTAACCTCTAGCAATGACATGAAAATCATTGCATATGACGCATAAATTGTTAATTTCATAAGAATATAAGCACAAGCATTGTGCCCGTTTTCATGGTTCTTTCCAACATAATGAAACGTAAATTATACATTGTATTTGAAGTATTATAACTTGAGATAGTCATTATGCTTCTTTTCTCCTAAACGTCTTTTGATTTTAGGTACTTGAAACGAGGGATAAACGAAAGTGGCAATGTTGCTAATGATGTTGAAACAGAGCAGATAGTGTCTGAGGACGTTCCTGAAGACCATCCCATGCAAATAAGTTCTATTGTGCAGAATCGTGGCTCAATCCCTCTTTTCTGGTCACAAGAGACCTCAAGAATGAATATTAAGCCGGATATAGTATGTAAGTGTTATCATACTAAAAATACTGCTTCGTCTTCTCTCTCTCTCTCACTCTTTCTCTATCTATCACTCACTCTTCTTTGTGTTTGAATACCTCTATATCAAATCCAGTGTCAAAAAGGGATCTGACCTATGAGGCAACTAGACTTCACTTTGAAAACCTTGTAGAGCGATATGGAATCCCCATCATTATTTTGAACTTGATCAAGGTGAGTTGCCTAATCTGCTTGTTTTTACATTTTTGTCATCTTTCATGCCTTAATCATTTCATTTTCCTGGGTACCTTTTTGTAGTGGCAACTGATGCATTATCTTACCTTTACCTAGTTAAACTATCAATGAAAGGAGAAAGGAACTATTGTATGTGCATTATTGATCCTCAAACACCCCAAAGCTTTAGCTGATTTTTCCTGTTGCTTTTGACATTCAATAGACAAAAGAGAGGAGACCCAGGGAGTCAATTCTCCGGGCAGAGTTTGCTAATGCAATCGACTTTATAAACAAAGATCTTCCTGAAGAAAAGCGTCTAAGATTTCTTCATTGGGACTTGCACAAACATTTTCAGAGGTATCCTTATTAAATTTGCAATCCAGCTGCTTAAAATAATGAATATCTTTAATTACATTTTTAGATAAAACCAGTTTTCTCTTTTCTCTGTCTTTATTTCAGCAAAACAGCAAATGTCTTGGCACTTCTTGGCAAAGTAGCTGGCTGTGCCTTGACGCTAACAGGTTTCTTTTATGATCAAGTTACACCAGCAATGAAGCTGGAGGGTTATATGAGCTTATCTTCTTCTGAGTAAGTCTTTTTGCTTGAGTCTCTCTAACTTACTTGTTTAGAAATTCTTGTCTGACTTAGATTTTGCGGACGATTTTTTAAGATGAACATTGTCAAAGTAGTTAATGGAATCATTCTTCTAGTTTAGGAGTCCTTTCCTGGTTATCCTGATTCCCTCCTGCAAACGTAGATAAACTGCCATCACCTCCATAATTTGTGTTACTCTTTGAAAATGTAGCATTCAACTTTTTAACTTGGTGAAAAATGATTTTATTAAAATATTTCTATTAGAAAACTTATTCTTCCTGCAGAACCTAGTTAATGCTTACAGTACTGATGTCTTAAATTTGCAGTCCCGACACGTCTCCACATTATAGTTCTGATGATGATAGTGGGGAATATGAACCCCCCGAGAAGAATTCTCCCTCAAGTAAGAATGTTGCTAATGGCGATTATGATATCAAGCCTGTCAGGCTCCAGAAGGGAGTGCTGAGGACCAATTGTATAGATTGCCTTGATCGTACAAACGTTGCGCAATATGCATATGGCTGGGCTGCTCTAGGGCAACAGCTTCATGCCTTGGGGATTAGAGATGCTCCAACGATAGAACTCGATGATCCTTTGTCTAGTTGTTTAATGGGGTTATATGAGAGAATGGGAGACACACTAGCTTATCAGTATGGTGGATCTGCAGCCCACAATAAGGTAATTTTTATTTTTATCTTCTGTTTTATTTCCATGGAGCTGTCTTATAGGAAGTCTTATGCTAAAGGCAGTTAGTTGATACTAAATGGCGGGCTGTTTAAGATGTACAAAGTAGATTCCATTTAGTCTCAGTTGGGAATGACTCAGGACTGGTGGTCCATGAGATGAATTATATCCCTTTTTCTCATCAACAATTTTGATTGTTTGCAATTAAATAATAGGCCTTGCTGTTTTTCTTAGACAAAGCTAAGCTCATGAAAGTCCTAAACTGTCATTTGTACATCCTTGTTTCTCGGTCTAACAGCAGGAATCCTATATGCATGCTGATCAATCATCTGTTATATTTGAGCCTATCTGTACCTGACACTCGTCAGCTGGCATGCTTATTATTATCTGATTCTTAGGTTAGAAGCAACATGTACATGAACATGTTTGGAATCCATCATTTGTAATGATACTGGTGTAAAGAATTAATGAATCTTGTCTATTTTGTGATCTTGATCTTTGGTGTCCAAGAATTATGAGGGACATTTGTTAAATAGATGTTTTTTAATGTTATATCTCAATGACAATGGTGCCTTAATATTTTACTTTCGTGGTTTTAGTCTAGTGTTAAAATTCAGTTTTAGTCTGTCTCATTGTTTGTTCTGCATTGAAAAATGCTGTTCGGATCTTCTGCAGCCGAGTTACCATTATGTTCACTATTTTTTTGATACACTTTGTTGATTCCTAGAATTCCTGGTGTGTAACAGGTTTTTAGTGAGAGGCGAGGCCAGTGGAGAGCAGCAACCCAGTCACAAGAGTTTTTAAGGACTCTGCAACGTTATTATAATAACGCTTATATGGATGCGGATAAACAAGATGCCATAAATATGTAAGCTGCTCTCTCTCACTATATTTCCATGTTACGCCATGATCTCCCAGTCTTACAGAAATTCGTTGGGCCTTTGTGACTTTCTATATGCAGATTTCTTGGCACTTTCCAGCCTGAACAAGGGAGGCAGGCGGTGTGGGAGTTGCGTTCAGATTCCCATTCTAATGGACGGAGTGGAGAGATAAGCATGGGGGAGGATGAAAGGTAGGTTTCTGTGATTGCAAACGTGAATATTAGAGATTCACCAGTAATCAGCGTATATAATTTGTTGCTGCCATGTAGGTAGATATATATATGCATATATATAGAACTTGATGTTCATCCTTCACCAAGTTTTGAGGGGTTCCGTTTTCTTCTTTAGAAATACTTTGATGATTGTATGAGTTCTAATATTTTAGAATTATTTGCAATGCATTCTGTGTCCCAACTCTGAAACAAATAGCCTCTACGTATTTTTCATTAATCGCTTCCCCAAAATGTCATTCTCCACCATAGTTTCCAATTTATATCCTATGAAACTGTTGACACCCTAATCATATGTTTCCAGGTTTTGTGTGAAGAGGTGCTTATCAGACGGGAATATTCTCCATGAAAGTCACACACCGATGTCTGCAATGAGTACCAAGCATGAAAGCATATCACATAGAGGCTTTGTGTCGTCACACCAAGTGACTAATATTATTTCAGAGTCATCACCAGATATGCCAGCTGCTGGTGATGTAACCTTATCGAGGTTTGTTAAAATCTTTCTTACATTTTCTTCTGATTGTAGCTAAATAAAATATGTACTGCTGCTTCCTTTTGGCTTGAGTGTCTGTGCTATGTATGCATCATAATTTTTGCTGGGTACAGCTCAATTGTGCATGTCAATTCTATCCATCAATATAACTCAAGTGTGCATGTTAATATATCCATCATTATAGCTCAGAAATCATGAGTTTGTTGTCTTTCTGCTTCATGTAGTTAAAGAATTTGTACATGTTAGTCCTTTGTAATACTTGCCTCTCTTGTTAGCCTTAATGTTCAGCTGTAACATCTTCGTAGGTGTACTCCGTCAATGCCTAGCACACATTTTTTTGGAGATGCGCAGAAGGTTCATCATAATGGTAGCTACTCAATTTACTTGTCCGAGCAGGAAGACATGTCTAGTGTCTCAAATTTTGTTGATGTCGAGTGGCTTTCTTCATCGGAAAATCTATGCGAGAACGATCAACTGTACAGGTAAAAGTAGTGTGCATTAAAGAGGTCAATGTACGAATTTTAAACAGTCGATGGAGCCACCATACTTGTTTATTAGAAGCTTAAAATTTTGTGTATCTATAGAATTATATTGGCCATCTACTAAAAATCCAGCTGATTATATTCCGTCCAAATTTTTTATATTAAGTTTCCATCTATCCATCTGTGTGGGTTTCACCACTGATTACCAGTATAACAATAATAGCCTATCTCTTATGAGTTATGAATGGTCAACATTTTTTTTATCATGGTTTAGTCAATTTACTACGTATATGATCATGCAACTCACATCGCATTCTTTTGGCAGGCCCTCAGCGCTTACAAGTTATCCACCAGCAGAGATGTCATCATCAGAGAATATTGTCAGTGAAGCAAAACAGTCGAAGCTAGCTATGACCGAGAGTGGATCAAGCAGCAGGAAGGTCAGTATCTTCCAAATTCTACTTTGCATATCTGCCTAGCGAGTTGGCATTACTTGATTCAGAACATGCGATATAGTTTCTGGCTTCTAGCTCGTTTTTTTTTTTTATAATTATTATATCTTCATGAACCATTGGCTAAAATTCAAGACAGAACTTAGTCTTGAACAAGCTCGGATTGGTGACAGATGCTAAGATAGGATCTAAGGAGCAGAGGATATTCAATAGCTGAACCTGTCACTAATAGATGGTTCTGTTGACTCACTTCTACAACAAAGCATATAGCCTTGGGCTTAGAACATTAAAATTAGTATGAAATGGCTCGAGTCTGGCCAATCTGTTTAGCTTGTAAAATAATTTTTCTGGTGAACGGTGTGATTTCATATGGTATTCTATCATGCATACAACATACCTCACTGCTCTGAGTTTATTCGATTCTTTTGAGAGGCATATATTGTCATTTGGTCACATCACTTGAAACTTAATCGGATTTATTTTGTTTGGCAGGGAAAGGAACCTATGGGAACTGAACTGTCTGGACACACAAAGGTCCGCGATGACTTTCCAGATAGCTTCAAACAATGGGTTTTACATGGAGAAGCACTCTGCCATTGAAGCTCTTTCAAATTTCCAATTCCAACAAGAACATACTTTGCCTTCACCATACTTATGGACATTTGGGCATATTACGGTGCAAACATGGAGAAGGGACTGGTAGAGAGATTCACAGTAGCACGCATTTGAAACTTGACGGTGGTGACCAAAACGGTCAAGAGAGAGATATAAACTATTAAGAGGAGCAAATACTAAATAGCTGAGAAGTTTGAGTTTGCAGTCTTAGAGAGAGAGAGAGAGAGAGAAGGGAGAATTTCATCTTTGTGGAGAGAAACTTTTGATGATCTGAGACTTTTGTTAGGGTCTTATTTTTCTGTTCTGGTTTGAATTCTGTTGTAAATAACTGTTTGGTTATTACTCGATCTTGTAGGTTAAAAATCCATTCTTGATCGCCTTAGTTGCTTCAAAACGCCACTGCAGTAGTTATGCGTTTACGTTTTGCGATCTGGAGAGCTTAATGCTAGTTTTCTGTTGGGTGTGAATGCTCTAGTCTGCGAAGTCATTGGGTTTTAAAACTAATCTCCATATTGTTAAGAGGATCTTCCAAGGGCTTGTACTTTTGGTTTTAGAGCTAACTTTAAATTTGGTACAAGATCTTTCAGGGCTTGTACTTTCGGTTTTGAGCTAAGTTGCAAATTGTGAGAACATCTTTCATCCACACAATCCTTACATTGCCCAACTAAGACCATTCCATCAAAGTAAATTAGACAAGATGATTCTCCTTTCAATAGCATCTAGAATTGTTTGATGTGAGTGATGTTGCATTACTTTATTGTTATTATTTTTCATAAAGACACAAACACCATATTTTTCATATATTGTCTACCTAAGGATGCATGTTATGGTTACAGGCAGTGTTCAAGAACGTGCACGTTTAGGCTTAGACATTAGGCGGATTTTTCACTTTTAGACAGAAACGAAAATTAAGCGGTTTGGATGTTTGTAATCAGTTTTTTATAAATCTCACGTTTTTTTATTTATTTTGAATCTCACGTCTTAATCCGAAAAAAAAAAATCCAGTACACTTGTTAAAAAAAAAAAATCCAGTGTATAAAGCCTACATGTACTTCATGAAGATTCTCATAGCTTCTGTGTAAAGCTAGAAAAACAATCATATCGTAAGCATACAATAAAATCTGACCTGTGGATTTGTCTGACGAAAGCTAAAATTTCGTAGATGTTATCATTCATATGTAATGCCATATTTATGTATTTTGATAAACAGACAATATACAAACCCTTTTTTTTTTTATAAAAAATAAATATCATTTCTAAAGTAGATTTACAATGGTGAAACCAAAAATCTACACTACCCCGACAAAAAAAAGTAAAAACAAAGTAGTGTAATAGTTGGTTATCAAAACCATGGAGTTTGAGATTGAGTTATGCAACAACAAGATTATCTAAGCCACAACTACATAAGGTTACTGTATTTCTTCCTGCTTCATCTTGCCGAGATTGAGCTTCGAACCTCTCTTTCAATTCTTTTATAGACAGTGAAAATCAGAACGGATATTGCATTGTGAAGCACGTTGTTCCGCTGCTTCCACAGATGAAAAATAGTTGCATGAGCCGCCATCTTCTTTAGAATAGAGGGGCCTCTTGCAGAATCAACCTTAATCCAAGAAAGCAATTCTGACCAGTTCCGAAACATTCGAGGCGGAGGTTTTAGCACTGACAGGACAAGTTTCTAGACTTCCGAACTGAACTCACATGTTAACAAGAGATGGCCCCTGGTTTTTTCTAGTCTGGAACATTCCCCATGACGACAATCTCACCCTAATAGGTAGCCTATTATAATTCGTAACCCACATGGTGAATGAATGTTTTGGAATATGGCCCTTGAACCAAATCAACTCTACCCAGTCTTTTGGTTCATCTCGTGGCCTCATTTTTACAAACCCTCCATTTTTACAAACAAACAAAAAGAAACAGAATTTTTGAGAAATAACATTTTTAAAATGTCACTTTTTAAAAAATCTCATCATTTTAAATTTTTTCCAAAATTGACTCTAATAATATATTATTTACTCAAAAAATTATTTATGTTTGGGTTAACTATATTATGTTATAATTTAATTTTTAAGGTTTAAGGTTTGTTAGTTTCAAAAACTTTTTTAAAAGTTAATTGTTTATGGTTTAAAGCTTAAAAATCATTTTTGAAAATGAACAATTCAAAGTAGCACTTTTAAAAAAAATATTGTATTTCAAAAATAACATTTTACAAAAAAAAAGCGACACCTATGATAGATATCATGGTTTGTTAAAGAAAATGATGGATGATTGAATATGGCAAAAAAACTTTTTATAATTTGTTGTTGGAAACTGTATCAATTATCGAAGAAGATTGAACTTCAATTCCAAAAATTAGGCAAACCTAATGGAAATCATGTAATGTTTGACAATTACCTAAAAATCCAGAAAGGAACTTCATTTTCTTACAAGTTTTTAGCGTTAAAGAGACAATGTGGTTGATGTCAAAAACAAAGAAACAAAAAGAAAGAAGACAGTGTGATTATAACGTTAACTGAATAATAAATTAGCATAAAATATGAATAAAAATATTTAGCGTAAATATAGAGACATGAACGAAGAAATAATAAATCATAAAAATGTACTCTCTCTGTTCCAAAATATAAGATGTTTTAAAAAAATTTATTTATTCCAATATATAAGATGTTTTACTAGTTTCTATGAAAATTTAAATGTTATTTGATTATTTTGAGCTTTTGAACAATGTAGTTTTTTATGTGATTGGTTGAATTAGATTTTTAATTAATTAATAAATGTTATTTTGTTAAAAAAGTTTTTCTTTTTAATTTATGCGGATTCAGCCAAAACATCTTATATAATGGGACGGAAAGAGTACTTATTAACTATCATTTGGCTGTCTATGCATTAAAAGGGTTGATTAGTACTGAATCTACTGATTAGTTGCATCGTAAATATTCATTGTAGAGATTAGTACTGTAACTCTATTGACTTATACATTTACATAGAATCACACACACAACAAAACTTTATTTTTCATTACATTCCTCAAAACATAATGATTGTAAATTAGTTTTTGGGTTGGGTGGAATCTCTATTGCTAATTGGTATTAATTACATTCCTCTTATTAATTTCTAACCCCAAAATTTCAAACTTTACCCCACACCAATCCTTTATATTCGTTCCCTTCGTCAACAACCATTTGATTACAATAACAAACAAACAAAAAACGAGAACTAATACCGCTTACCTCAGAGATCAAAACCACCCACAGAAGCAAGTAACACTAGACTGTGTTAGTGGGGCAAATATTACTTTTTTTTTACGTACGACATTTGAATTAAATTAATTTGTATTACATACTTGATACTCCATTCCTGGCAAAATTATTACACAAATGTTGTTATTACATTATCCAATGTCGGTGGAAAGCCATGTCACATTCAACCCTGGCCTTATCTAAATCTCTCTTCTATTTTGTTAAGACTCACATATAGTCAAATAACATAACAACACGTTGAAGTCTTCGTCTGAACTGGCACGTGGTGGTCGAAGGATGGAGAAAACTCTTCTACAGTCCAAAAGTCACAAACCATCTACAACTTTTTGACTTTTTAAATGCTTCCGTCACAGGAAAATAATTGGAGTTTATGTTTTAACCAATAATAGCTTAGCCAATGGATGGCAAAACCATCAATGGTTTTCAAAAAAACCATTTGAACTTTTTGATTACACAATTCACCAACCACACTAATTAAAGCGTCAATTTTCACTAGATAATAATGAAAATTATTAAGGAGATGATTGCTATATGCATTTGTTTTTTAATAATCCATATAGTATTTAAAAAGCTCAAATACCTTAAATTACAAAAACAAAGTGTCTTCAATGATCATCATTTCGTGATCTATATTTTCCAGCAATTTTAATCATTTTTCATAGTGTTTTCATCATTCTATTATTTGTTAATACAATCATATTACTTTTAAAAAATATGTGAGAAATTTAGGATAATTTAATTGAATTGTAAAGAAAGCATAATTACACCGGTTTCTAAATTTCTTTCATAAGAAGACTCAATGGAAATATTGTTCAACCAAACTAATTAAATGGAAACATTGTAAACAAAACTGTCTTTTCAAAGTTTTCGAATATACATCATTAGTAGTACTTGGATTTGAAGTTTGAATAATGCCAAACAATTACTAAAAAATATTTATAAGAAGTATACCATTTATAGATATTTATGCAATCAAATATTTTTAATATTATATTTATTCTAGTTTAATTTCGTTTCAAATTAAATTAAATTAAATTTTCAACCCAAAAGAAACGACATTTGATTTAATTATTTTTTGTAAATGTATGGCCTTTGGTGTTTCTTTCCGTTTTTTTTTTTTTTGCTAAGAAAAATAAGAAACTTTTTATCGTTTGACGACATCTCTCCCACATTTCTTTTTTTCTACCAATATATATTTAGAAAAAAAAATTTCTAGTTATGTTAAATCTTTTTTTTTTTTTGCTATAATTCCATTACTTTATCCTTTTTCTGAATTATTGATGGTCAGGAACACTGAATTTTTGTTGGTTATATAATTTCTAAATGTGCTTGTTTGTCAATATTCTGTTCTTGCTCGTCAAGTATTGTATAAGTAAAGATCAATCTTCAATCCAATGTAAATAAATGTCTCCTTAATCCAAAGGTAAGTGATATAATTAATCTATTTAAGGAAACCATATAAGCGATTGTTATCCGTAAATGATAATTTAAAGGAATATGTACACACTTCCAGAACTTTCTTTTTCCCCAAAATGCCCTTTGCCTTGCACTCTCTAATCCATTTCTCTATTTATGGGGTTTGGAGCCCAAGAAATGAAACGTAAAAGGAAATTAATGATTCATCTTCATTTTATTATTTATTTATTTTCATATCCACTTACCAAAAATTACATCAACCTTTAAGAATTCGTCTCCCTATAAATTTGAAAACAATTGTAAGAAATTTTCATAGCCAACTGAAACCACTAACCTCTCTACTCCAGGTTCTCTTCTTCTTCTCTTTCGATTTTTCTTGTTACATTTTTTATTACTTTTTAATTCTAAGGTTATTGCTAGCTAGCGAAAAGGTTATCTTTTTTTTATTCTTTCTTTCTGGGTTTATTGTATTTAAAAAAGATGAATCACAACAAAATCTTGTCCTTTTCGTTAGAAAATTCTTCCCTGAAAAATCTCTGGTTAGAAAAAAAAACACCAAACTTTGTTTATATTCTAGAATCAGTCATGCTTGTATTCTATTTTCTCGCTTTCTTATTTTTGAAGAGGAATTTTCCAGCTGTATTCCAAACAAATAAAAAAAGTATCACGTCTACTATTTTCTTTAATTTAATTTAACATTTTCGGAAACTTCTTTTTGAATTATTATCCATTTGCTCGGATAAAAAAATCCAAATATGGATCCACTATAGCCAACAATAATTTCTTTTATGTATTTATATGACGTGTACTAGGATTGTTATTTTTCTTTGATCACGTAAAAATATTATTTTTTGTCTTTATATTTATGTTTCTGCATCAACTTTTATAGGTCAGAAAAGATATTTGTGAGGCTTAAACACCATTTGCTTTATAATGGATGGTGGATAGGAATGTTTAACGAAACTAATTAAATCGATGGATAAGTGTAGTCAATCAAATATATTTTTCGATTTGTACAAGTCCAAAATATTTTAATTATCTAGTTACATAGGAAACAAATAATTTAATATAGAAAATGAAACGAATTTTTGGTATTCTCATGTCTAGAAGCTAGAGGTCAAGTATTCAAATTTAATAACATTTAGTGTTATTTCGTAATATCTTAGAAACTCGAGGTCAAATTAAAAAAAAAAAAGTCGCGCTTTTTGACATTTTTTCAATGTTATATAATTGCATAGCTTTCCTTATATAAATGCGAATGTGAACAAACACAGTATACTTCATCAAAACTTATTCCAATCTCTGAACTTTTCTTTTTTTTATTTCTCTCTGCAGTTTCCAAAAGATATTTTTTCACTGTTTCTGCGTCACTTTCGTTTGGATCAATGACGATTACGCGTGTCCATAGCCAACGTGAGCGTTTGCACGAAACGCTTGTTTCTCAGAGAAACGAAGTCCTTGCCTTGCTTTCCAGGTATATAACATTAATCACCTTTTTTTATACTTTAATGGCGAAAAAAGCAAAAGTCTCTGATCATCACTTCACATGATTTTTGTTTTAGGGTTGAGGCCAAAGGTAAAGGTATTTTGCAACAAAACCAGATCATTGCTGAATTCGAGGCCTTGCCTGAAGAAACCCAGAAAAAGTTTGAAGGTGGTGCCTTCTTCGACCTTCTCAAATCCACTCAGGTACATTTCAATTCTCTAAATCATTCCCTAGTGAAAGTCTTGATCTTTATGGTATCATAATGGGTAAATAGTGAAAGCGATTGTGTTTAAGTGGGGACATTTCAAAACCCTTTACATAAATTTCAATTTTTTTCAAATGGGTAAATCATTTACTAGTGAAAGTTTTGATCTTTAAAAGGAAAAAGTTTTGATCTTTCTTGGTTTTTCAAATGTGTAAAAACAGGAAGCAATTGTGTTACCACCATGGGTTGCACTTGCTGTGAGGCCAAGGCCTGGTGTTTGGGAATACTTAAGAGTCAATCTTCATGTTCTTGCCGTTGAGGAGCTTCAACCTGCTGAGTATCTTCATTTCAAGGAAGAACTCGTTGATGGAGTGTATGCATCTTCATTCTCTGACTTCAATTTCTGTTTTCTTATGACTCTCTGTTTTTTTTACACTCAACAATGTAATTTTGAATTGCAGTAAGAACGGTGATTTCACGCTTGAGCTCGATTTCGAGCCGTTCAATGCGTCTGTTCCTCGCCCAACGCTCTCCAAATACATTGGAGACGGTGTTGAGTTCCTTAACCGTCATCTCTCGGCTAAGCTTTTCCATGACAAGGAGAGTTTGCTTCCATTGCTTAACTTCCTTAAGCGTCACAGCCACGAGGGAAAGGTAAATGATCCAATCCTCCCTTCAAATCTGTCTCCTCCATTAGACTTGGAATCTTGTTTTGAATGATTTGTGTGTTTGATGTGTAGAATCTGATGCTGAACGAGAGGATTCAAAACCTCGACACATTGCAACGTATCTTGAGGAAAGCAGAGGAGTATCTGGCTGAGCTTAAGCCCGAAACACCATATGAAGATTTTGAGGCCAAGTTTGAGGAGATTGGTCTGGAGAGGGGATGGGGAAACAATGCTGAGCGTGTTCTTGACATGATCCGTCTTCTTTTGGACCTTCTCGAGGCGCCTGATCCTTGCACTCTTGAGAATTTCCTTGGAAGAATCCCGATGGTGTTCAATGTCGTGATCCTCTCTCCTCATGGTTACTTTGCTCAGGACAATGTTCTTGGCTACCCTGACACTGGTGGTCAGGTCAGAACCATCTTCTTCTACTAAAGATTTACTTCTTGTTCTGTCTTCAACGATGAGCTCAAATGTTGTTATCTTGCAGGTTGTTTACATTTTGGATCAAGTTCGTGCCATGGAGATAGAGATGCTCCAACGTATTAAGGAACAAGGACTCAACATTACTCCAAGAATTCTCATTGTAAGCTCTCAGTTTTTTTCCTCTAACTTTGGGTTCTTGCTGATATCTGTATCTCACTGTGTGTTTTGGTCTCTGTTGCAGCTTACTCGACTGCTCCCTGATGCCGTTGGAACCACATGTGGTGAGCGTCTTGAGAGAGTTGATGGATCTCAGTACTGTGACATTCTCCGTGTGCCCTTCAGAACAGAGAAGGGTATTGTTCGCAAATGGATCTCAAGATTTGAAGTCTGGCCATATCTAGAGACTTACACCGAGGTGAAGTATACTCTTTCTCTATAACTATTACTCTTGTTTGTGGTATTTAGACTAAACCTGAACCTCTCTTGCTATTTCAGGATGCTGCGGTTGAGCTTTCGAAAGAGTTGAAGGGGAAGCCTGACCTTATCATTGGGAATTACAGTGACGGAAACCTCGTTGCCTCTTTATTGGCACACAAACTTGGTGTCACTCAGGTTAGTCTCCTCCATCAGTTTAATGTTTCATATCTATTAAATGAGATGTATCAAGCTCAAAGCTAATGCTGTGTGAATTCTTTCTTACAGTGTACCATTGCTCACGCTCTGGAGAAGACAAAGTACCCGGATTCCGATATCTACTGGAAGAAGCTTGATGATAAGTACCATTTCTCATGCCAGTTCACTGCAGATCTGTTTGCAATGAACCACACTGATTTCATCATCACTAGTACTCTCCAAGAAATTGCTGGAAGGTAAAGAGATTGAATGTAATAAACAATAAGTTTCAGAGATATGGTTTCAGTGTAAGAATGTTCTTGTTCACTCATTTTGCAGCAAAGAAACTGTTGGGCAGTATGAGAGCCACACGGCCTTTACTCTTCCCGGACTGTACCGTGTTGTTCACGGGATTGATGTCTTTGATCCTAAGTTCAACATTGTTTCCCCTGGTGCTGATATGAGCGTCTACTTCCCTTACACCGAGGAGAAGCGTAGATTGACTAAGTTCCACCCTGAGATCGAGGAGCTCCTCTACAGTGATGTTGAGAACGCAGAGCACCTGTAAGCTTTTGATGACTCTTCATGTTCATCTTTAACGTTTTGGTGGTAGATCTAATCTTTCTGCTTTTCTTTTGAAACAGATGTGTTCTCAAGGACAAGAAGAAGCCTATCCTCTTCACCATGGCTAGGCTTGACCGTGTCAAGAACTTGTCAGGTCTTGTTGAGTGGTACGGTAAGAACACCCGCCTGCGTGAATTGGCTAACTTGGTGGTTGTGGGAGGAGACAGGAGGAAAGAATCAAAGGACAACGAAGAGAAGGCTGAGATGAAGAAAATGTATGCTCTTATTGACGAATACAAGCTGAATGGTCAGTTCCGTTGGATCTCCTCCCAGATGAACCGTGTTAGGAATGGTGAGCTCTACCGTTACATTTGTGACACCAAGGGTGCGTTTGTGCAACCTGCATTGTATGAAGCCTTTGGGTTGACTGTTGTGGAGGCAATGACCTGTGGATTACCGACTTTCGCCACTTGCAAAGGTGGTCCTGCTGAGATCATTGTGCATGGTAAATCGGGTTTCCACATTGATCCGTACCATGGCGATCAGGCGGCTGATACTCTTGCTGATTTCTTCACCAAGTGTAAGGAAGATCCTTCCTACTGGGACGAAATCTCAAAGGGAGGGCTTCAGAGGATCGAGGAGAAGTAAGAAAGAAAACTCATGCCTTGTTCTTTTACTGGTTTCACTAGAGTCTCAAGTTTAGCTGACTTATCTTTTATGGGTTTTACAGATACACTTGGCAGATTTACTCACAGAGGCTCTTGACATTGACCGGTGTGTATGGTTTCTGGAAGCATGTCTCGAACCTTGACCGTCTTGAGAGCCGCCGTTACCTTGAGATGTTCTATGCACTGAAGTATCGCCCATTGGTAATTGTATTCTCTCATTCATGGAGGCTTCTTTAAACCCTTTTTTTGGTATCGAAAGAATGAACCTTTATTCGTCTCTAATGCGGTGTCTTTTGTGTCTAATAGGCTCAGGCGGTTCCTCTTGCTCAGGAGGATTGAAAGGAGAGAAAAGACTCGGAACCATTAAAGAAGTTGAAGAGAGAGGTTCCGGTGTTTGAAGAATAAAAAAAGATCTCTTATGATTCTTATTTAGGAGCACTTTCGTGTTCCTCTGCTTTGTTTTTTTCATTCAATCCTTTGTCTTTATTTTTTCTGTTTTCCTTTGCCTCTGGCATTGGTTTGAATTCTGGCTCTTTAGAGATTTGCAATATCAATAAAATTTCGATTTTTCTATCTTGAAATTGTCATTGCATTGTTCTCAGTATTAACATATATATATTCCAACGTACAAACAGCAAAAGAAGAAATTTGTTTGTAACTTGGATTCTCCTTTGATCTAGAAACTATATCAACTACTACATAGTTGTTATGAGCAGAATAGGTTCAGCCTCTTCCTTTGCCATTTCACATCTTCCCTAAGCTAACTGAAGAAATCCAAGGTGTAAAGTACTCAAGCTTGTGAGTGTTTTTTTTTTTTTTTTTTTTTGATAAAGAAAAAATTATGGTTAAAATAGTTTTATCTCAATCTAAAGTTAAAGAGAGAAAATTTTATTAAATCTAAGTTGCTCTTGTGCCAAAAACTTTGGACCGGCACTGCCTGCAGCAAGTAACGACGCTCTTCATTTCATCTTACGAATGTAATTGCTCTTGTGCCAAATTGTGACAGAACCTTTCACAAATTGTATAGATTATTAAGTGTGTCATCAATCATGCAAGTAGAGAGGGACGCACATAAGTCAAATACATACCAAACTTGTTGCACATGTCTTTTCTTTTTTGGTAAGGTTGACGATGGTCGATCATGTCTCACATGTAAACTGCAACAAATCTTTGTAACAAGAAGGATCTACATGTCGATGTTAAATAATATGGGTGTGAAAATACAAGATTATCAACTAACTAAGTTGGTAGATATTGGAAGATATTATTTCCTGTCATGATTACAAATTCAAAGCATCTCTCATTTTTAAAACCCTTTAGTGTCAGAATTATTTCTTAATTGTGATTAGTTCATATCATTTCACATGTATATCCGCCGTGTGACTGAAACATATATATCTTGATTTACAAAATATGGTATTAATTAATAATCGATTCTCATTAGGTAATAATAACATGGAAGAAAAAGGGAGAACAATACAGGGAGAATTTTTGGGACAATATATATTTTAATGATATAACATTTTGAATAAAGACATCAAAGGATCCAAAAGGGTCCTCGCTCACCAACATACACTAAGGGGGAATAAAACCGGTTTATATAAGTGTTTATTATACTTTAGCCTCTCTAGGTATTGTTTTAAAATGTTTCCTCAAAACAAATGTTTGGTTTTATTATCCAGAGACCATGCACCACTTAAAAGTGGGGAACACACATGTGTGTGGATTCCCCTTTGGTTAAGGCACTTCTGAAATTAAGAATTATAGTCTATAGCTTATCATCAAATTTATGAATAATTTCCATGCTTTAAGTTTTTTTGAAAGGTTAGATTATATGTATGCAAACCTAAATTGTGAATGCTAATATGATGTTATCGCAATGCGGTCAACCTTTTTCTGATGGTAATTGGAATTTGTAAGTGATTTAATTGGGAACGATTTATATATATATAAGTAAGGTTACCAAAATGTTCCATTTAGGCACCAAAACGGTTCCACGATGTTAAGCTATTACATCCAATGGTTATAGTGGTATTGGTTTAACTGGTAGAAGCATCCAAAGTTTAAAGAAAATTTTATATGAATCTCCTACCATGACACTGTAGACGAAAACAAGAAGTCATATACGAAGATATGAGTTGTGGAGGACTTTTAAAAATCAGGTAATTTAAAACACTATGTTTTACGTTTACTTTATGCATCACAGTGTTATATTTATGTTTCAAATACACAATAGTTCAGTCATTTTTTGCAATCAGGGAATTATGAACCCAAGTGACTAATATTCAAACTTTTTTCAAAAAAAAAAACGATTATTGTGATCATTTAAGACGTTAAAAGTGGTTAATTGGAATAGGAGTGGACATACGCAAGTGGCTTCCTTCCATGTATTTATTTAGAAAAATATTTGCCTAGGTCCGAATAATATTATATTGTTAGAATCCTATTTTCTTAAAAGTATATTAAAAGTATATTGTAGTGTAGAGATAAAAGTTAAGTAAAAGAATTTTTTGAGAAGAACCACTTCTCTATTAAAATAAGAGTTTAGTTTTTTTAGTAAGTTTCATTAATTTTTATTTAGTACTCTAACAATTATTTAAATTTAAGTATAAGTATCCATAAATATTTTAAAAGTTAAAATTTATACGTAGAATTATTATTTTTAAATCCGCCTCGGATCCCCGAGAGTTATGGTACGACTACACACTTTAAATTAGTTTTATTTAAATAGAAAGACGATATATATCTCAATATGTAAATACAATGTGAAAATATTAAACCCTATATGTCACTAAATTTGTGATTTATTAAATTGCAAAACTTATTAAACAATTAAATTCACTCTTACTTTTTTTATCACCGGATCGATATTATATTGAAATTTTCGAAAGAGATTACAATAGCCGGTTTCACACTATAAAACATCGAAATCAAAACCCACACGAAGGAGACACAAACTCACAAAAGGAGAAACTTACAACTTAAAAACACCTTGAACTAAATTTCAAAAGAAAACACATAAACCGAAACTAAATGGATTCAAGTGACTAAACTCCGAGACGAAAAAACAGTTAAAATACTAGGCACGTAAGTTGGACGACGAGAGAAATCCCATTCATTCATTCACTTTTTTTTCTTTTTCTTTTGGTAAAATAGTCCCATTCGTTCTTTTTTTTAAGGAGCAAAACAACAACCAAAGATTTACGATTAACGATTTGTTTACGAAGGACGGCCGGAGCTTCCATCATGAGAATGAGATAAATGGTTCGTCCACAGTATAATGCTTTGGCAGGTGAAGTGTCCGCCGAAAAATAAGAACTTTAAAATCTCTCTTATAAATTTAATTATTTTATATAAAATTATGAGTGGTCGTTACTCGCATCTTCTTTTCATTTCATCTTTATTTGGTTTGGACTCTTCCGCCAATCTTTTCTCTTGCAGTTCTAATTAAGATTATCTCTAGTTTCATATATAAGAAGATTGATAGAAAAATTAGTTAATTACTAATAAAGTAGAAAAATGAGGAGGATGTCCGATTAAAATATTTTGGTTACATGATTAAAAAGACATTTGATGCTCTTATGTCGGCCGATTAGGATAACATTTTTACGTAAATTAACAACAACAACAACAAAAAGAGACAAATCTTCGGGAACTCACATGCAGTAACAGTAGTCGCCAATACAACGTAAATAATAAATAAAATGTACAACAGAATAATGTCGGAGTCTAATCCAACCACAACAAAATGACAAAACAATTGATATTCAATAATCAATATATATGTTTTTTTTGGTAACATGTTATATGTTGTGTTAAGAAAAAAAGAGGGGACGATTAATTTGTTTTTAATCAAAAATAATAGTCTAGACTCTAGAGACTAGCCAATTACATACCTAGCAAATAAAACTCGCAAAGCCGCTATTAATGTTCATGAACCATCTCCTTTAGTTGTTAGATTAATTTATTATAATTAAGTGATTACGTTGACAAAAAAGAAATTAAGTTATTACATGAAGTTCATAGGTTTCATTTATATTGCCCTTGGACACTAGTTTAGCAATGGTCTATTCACAATCTTCATATTTACTTTTCCATCTAAAAATGCATTAACTAAATATATATATATGTTATTATATAAAGTAAGATGTGTTATAATAGTCAACAATAGTAGGCTTCGAGAAATGTATCGCAGAGTCAAAAGATGCGTGTAAATTATTATTTGTGTGGAGCCCACTGTCACTATGCATGCACAGTAACTTACTTTTCATTGTCTATATAAAGAGATTCGATCGATTGTAAATTTACAACATTCATAATAAGAAACTCTCTCTCGTCTCTCTCTAATAGTCTCAGTATACTATTCCTATCGGGTATAAAAATTTCTTCTTCTTTTATATTTATTGAGATAATAAATGATCTCTTTTTATTTTATAACACGTTATCAGCACGATCACTCTAAAATTTCAACTTTCATATGTATACTTATTATACCCTATAGTGTGAGACTATTGTCTCTATAATAATTTATTTATTTATGTGGTTGTTTTACGCACCATAATTTATTTACTGCTTTATTTATGGTCGGTTAAACCGCCTGCTATTTTATTTATTTCTATGGCTGCTTATGCACCATAATTTATTTATTTACAGTTTTTAATTATTTATGGACGGTTGAACCGCCTGATTATTTATTTATCTATGTGGTTGTTTTACACACCATAATTTATTTATTTACTGTTTTAATTTATTTATGATCGATTGAACTGCCTGATAATTTATCTATAACATTAATCACTTATTTATTTATTAATTAACGTGGATGACTCTGTCACCATAAATCTGGTATTAAATTCTTGTTTATATTTTATAATTATTATATAAAATATTTAACGACTTATTTGATATTTTATCTGAAAATGGTAAATATAATAGACTGTTCTTTAAAGTTTTTCAGATCAATTTTTCCCTAAAGTTTTTACCCCCAACGGTCACAAAGAAATTTTTCACAAAATTTTTCAAAATTTCTTCACTTTCCAACGGTCATGAACAGTATTTTTCAATCTATAAATACACCCATTTTTCACTCTTTCAAAATCATTCAATCATTTCATCTTCTTTCAAACACTCCTACAAAATATTTTGATTCCAATTTTGATTCCGATTTTGTACGAAAAATGTTTCGATTGTTTTTAATTTTTATTATCGGTGTAATTCTTATGTCTATTTATGGTCTCTTCGTCGGGGAATTTACCCGCGAAGAATATATCATAAATATCGTTTTACTTTTTTATGCTTTAGTGTTTACTGTAATTGTTATTATTATTCATGTAAGAGGTTTCTAAAAATCATATTGTAATTCTAATAAAATACTTTGATTTTGTTTTTAGAAATCAAATGGCCACCGTTGAGAAGCTTAAGTTTTCCGCTCTCAAAATTACTGGAGCTAATTATATAGCATGGACAACCGATGCAGAACTCTATATGGAATCGGAAAATTTATCCAATACCATCATTGAGGGAAATGATTCATCTGCCCAAGCTAAGGCAAAGGCAATAATATTTCTACGGAAACATTTGGATGAAAATGTGACGCATGACTATGCGCACATTAGAGACCCAACAGAGCTCTGGAAAGCTTTGAAAGAGAGGTTTGATAATCAGAAGGAGATAAATCTCCCTCATGCGATGGAAGAGTGGAAAAACCTGAGATTTCAGGATTTTAAGAAAGTGGAGGAATATAACTCTGCTATGTTGAGGATTGTATCACAATTAAATTTTTGTGGTAAACCTGTCACCGAAGCAGAAATGCTCGAAAAGACATACCTCACATTCCACAAAGAACATAGTGTCCTACCAGCAATGTATAGAAATTGCGGATACACAAGGTTCTCTGAGTTAATTGTTACACTCATCATCGCAGAGAAAAACAATGATCTTCTCATAAAGAATCACAACTCTCGTCCTACGGGAGCCAGAGCATTCCCTGAGGTGAATGCAACGGATTTTCATAATCCGGAAGAGAAGAAAAATCAAACCTATCGGGGTCGTGACCGATTTAATCGGGGTCGTGCCCGCAGATTTAATCGCGGACGCGGAAGAAATTTCAGTTCACGTGGGAGAAATTCTTTCCAATGGGTTCGTTCTCAACAAACCCCCAAAGGAATAGATATTCAAGAGACCACCGCACAGAAGCGTGACAGCATCTGTTACAGATGCGGAAGCAAAGGACATTGGTCCAATGTGTGTCGTACCCCGGAACATCTTTGCAAGCTATACAAACAGTCTACCAAAGGCAAAGGGAAAGAAGTGAACCTCACGGAACACTTTGAGGGTACATCGTACCTTGATTCTCCCGACTTTGCAAATGACTTTGATGAGACCGCTATAGCGGATAACTAAAATGCTTGTAATAATGAGACTGCTGAAAGATCTCCGGTTATGCCATTATGTATTCCTGTTTTCAACGAATAATGTGTGTTTTTTTTTTTTTTGTTTTGTAATGCGAAATTATTAAGTATGTTGTAATAAATAACATTTACTTTCTATCATCTAATTTTTGTCAATTTCAGCGGAAATGGATGAATCGATAACCAAGGAAATGGTTCGAGAAATTTGTATACCAGATAGTGGAACAACACACACTATTCTGAAGGACAAGAGATATTTCTCTAATTTAAAACCGACAAACATTATTGTCAATACAATATCAGGTCCTACAGACTTGATTAAAGGAAGTGGCAGTGCAAACTTTATGTTGCCTAATGGAACCAAGTTTTCCATAAAAAATGCCTTATATTCTCCGAATTCTAAAAGGAATTTGTTGAGTTTCAAAGACATATACCTTCAAGGATATGATACTCAGTCTGCAACTGAGAATGGAAAAAAGTATATGTACGTAACTTCCGATAAATCCGGAAAAAGGCTTATATTGGAAAAATTTCCAAAGCTTCCTTCAGGACTGCATTATACTCATATAAATGCAATCGAATCACATCTAGTGGTTAAAAGAAATCCAGAAGATTTCACATTATGGCATGATCGCCTCGGTCACCCGGGCACCACAATGATGCGTAATATTATGGAGAACTCACATGGTCATTCACTGAAAATCCAAGAGATATATCAGGGAAATAAAATGACATGTGTTGCGTGTTCTCTTGGAAAATTGATCATAAGGCCATCGCCAGCCAAAATTGATAAAGAATCACCAAAGTTCCTTGAAAGAATTCAAGGCGATATTTGTGGACCAATACACCCATCATGTGGACCATTCCACTATTTTATGGTGTTAATTGATGCATCTAGCAGATGGTCACACGTTTGTCTATTATCATCTCGAAATATGGCATTTGCGAGATTTCTAACTCAGATAATCAAACTGAGGGCTCAATTCTCTGATTATCATATTAAGAAAGTTAGACTAGACAACGCTGGTGAATTCACATCCCAAGCCTTCAATGATTATTGTATGGTAACGGGAATAGAAGTTGAACATCCGGTAGCACATGTTCATACACAAAATGGCTTGGCGGAATCATTAATTAAACGTCTGCAATTAATTGCAAGACCGTTGATCATGAGATCAAAACTCCCACCTTCTGTATGGGGACATGCCATTTTGCATGCAGAAGCACTTATTCGGATAAGACCAAGTGCATATCATAAATATTCTCCATTACAATTAGCTTTTGGTCGAGAACCAAATATATCCCATCTAAGAATCTTTGGTTGTGCGGTATATGTGCCTATAGCACCACCACAACGTACAAAGATGGGACCACAAAGAAGAATGGGAATATATGTTGGTTGTGATTCCCCATCAATCATACGATACCTAGAACCACAGACTGGTGATGTCTTTACGGCACGATTTGCCGATTGTCATTTTGATGAAAAAGTATTCCCGGTTCTAGGGGGAGAAAATAACAAAGTAGGAAAGGATATAGAATGGCGTGTGCCATCTTTGCTACACCTTGATCCTCCTACAAGACAGTCAGAACTAGAAGTTCGACGAATTATGCATTTGCAAAGTATAGCAAACCAGCTACCTGATGCATTTGCAGATACTAAAACGGTAACGAAATCACATATACCGGCTGCAAATGCTCCTGCTCGAATTGAGATACCAAATGAACATAAAAGAGCAGATAATACACGTGAGTCTAGAACCCGCTTGAAGCGTGGTAGACCCGTTGGTTCTAAGGATAAAAATCCCAGAAAACGAAGGGAAGCTGAGAAGCATAATGATCCCAAAATTACTGAAAGTATTTTGGATGAAACGAATCATGAGTCTAACGACAATACAGAGCTTCATGAAGGAAATCATGAGATCTCTATAAACTACATTCATAATGGAAGGATATGGAATCGTACTGAAATGAATGTAGTCGATGAAGTTTTCTCATACCTTGTGGCAAAGGAAATAAATGAGGAAAACGATGATCCAGAACCAATGTCTGTATATGAATGTCAAAACAGACAAGATTGGATGAAATGGAAAGATGCTATACAAGCTGAATTTGATTCGCTTAATAAACGAAATGTATTCGGACCTATTACACTCACACCCAAAGATGTGAGACCGGTTGGATACAGATGGGTCTTCATTCGAAAACGAAATGAGAAAAATGAAATTATGAGATATAAAGCTCGCCTTGTTGCTCAAGGATTTTCTCAAAGACCTGGGATCGATTATGAGGAAACATATTCCCCCGTTATGGATGCAATCACGTTTAGATTCTTAATGAGTCTAGCGGCTAACGAAAATCTAGAGATGCGTCTCATGGATGTTGTTACAGCATATTTATATGGATCATTAGATACTGATATCTATATGAGAATTCCAGATGGGTTTAAAATGCCAGAAGCATTAAGTTCCAAACCTAAAGAGTTATGTGCAATAAAATTGCAAAGATCATTATATGGGTTAAAGCAATCTGGACGCATGTGGTACAACCGTCTCAGTGAGCATCTAACAAAAGAAGGATATGTAAATGATCCTTTATGCCCATGTGTTTTCATCAAGAAAACAACATCCGGATTTGTGATTATCGCGGTGTATGTTGATGATCTAAACATAATAGGAACTCAAGGGGAAATACAAAAGGCCTCAAATTATTTAAAAGGAGAATTTGAGATGAAAGATCTCGGGCAGACGAAGTACTGTCTTGGCCTACAAATTGAGCATTCTCAAAAGGGTATATTTGTGCATCAGTCCACATATACGAAAAGAGTACTAAAACGATTCAACATGGATAAGGCAAATCCATTGAGTACTCCCATGGTCGTTAGATCACTAAATGTCGAAAATGATCCATTTCGACCACATGAGGAAAATGAGGAGATACTTGGTCCTGAAGTACCGTATCTAAGTGCAATCGGAGCACTCATGTATCTTGCAAATTGTACTCGACCTGATATATCATTTGCTGTTAATCTTTTGGCAAGATTTAGCTCGTCCCCTACACGAAGACATTGGAATGGGATTAAACATATTTTCCGATATCTTCAAGGGACGATTGATTTAGGATTGTTTTATCCTAAAAATTCAAATGGCAAAATGGTTGGTTTTGCAGATGCAGGATATTTATCAGATCCACATAAAGCCCGATCACAAACTGGATACATTTTCACGATCGGAGGCACTGCTATATCTTGGCGTTCTCAGAAACAGACGCTTGTGGCAACTTCTTCAAACCATGCTGAAATCATTGCACTCCATGAGGCAAGTAGAGAATGTGTATGGTTGAGATCAATAAGCCAACACATCAAATCAAGCAGTGGGATCCACGAAAATACGGAGCCAACCGTTTTATATGAAGATAATGCTGCATGTGTCGCTCAAACAAAGGAAGGATATATCAAAAGTGATAGAACCAAACATATCCCTCCAAAGTTTTTTTCATACACTCAGGAACTTGAGAAAGCTAAAGACATTGAAGTCAAGTATATTCGATCATGCGACAATGCTGCTGATCTCTTCACAAAGTCGCTCCCTACCACTACGTTCAGGAAACATGTCCATAACATTGGAATGCGTCATCAACGAAATTTACAAGATGACTCATGATCCCTCGAGGGGGAGCTTGCGTAGTTGCACTCTTTTTATCCTTCTATGGTTTTTCCCAATGGGTTTTCCTAGAAAGGTTTTTAACGAGGCAACAGATGACACGACGCAAGAAATATAGTGACAATTGGTCTCCAAGGGGGAGTGTTATAATAGTCAACAATAGTAGGCTTCGAGAAATGTATCGCAGAGTCAAAAGATGCGTGTAAATTATTATTTGTGTGGAGCCCACTGTCACTATGCATGCACAGTAACTTACTTTTCATTGTCTATATAAAGAGATTCGATCGATTGTAAATTTACAACATTCATAATAAGAAACTCTCTCTCGTCTCTCTCTAATAGTCTCAGTATACTATTCCTATCGGGTATAAAAATTTCTTCTTCTTTTATATTTATTGAGATAATAAATGATCTCTTTTTATTTTATAACAAGATGCATATAATGAGTATTAGAGATGCTCTTATATGAATATCTACAAAAAAATACAAGAGTTTTTAGTCTTAGAACCCTTTTTCATTGTTTTCATACTTTTTAGCTATTATTATTTATTTATTTATGTTAGAAACCCATGAAAAAACTTTTTATTGGAAATGTTCTACACAACATTTTCAATAGAAGGTATGTAAGAGAGTTTTTCACCAAAAATAATAATAAAAAGTGAGAGAGAGAATGAAATGGGATTTTCAATTGAATTTTATTTTTCACTTTTTGAAGAAACTTATCTAAGATGTGATTTTATTTGATTGGCTTAATATTTTTTTAATAATTTAAAAATTAAATAAATAACTAAAATCATTTTAAAATATATTTGAGAAACTCAAAGAATCTCTATGAGATGCTCTAAATTAGGTGATACGACTTCGATTCTAATTTACACTATGTTTGGAGAGGTAACTTTTGGAATGATGTGTGTATAATATTTGCATGTTGTTGATATGAAAGCAAAAAATATTTTAGCGTGTGTGATACTAGCTAGCTTTATGTTCTTCTAATTCATAATCATAATCTTTTCGAATAAATTGCTTCCTACTCTTGGAAACATCTATATATCGATCGGTTGGCTATTCAAAAACCGTATATATATATATTTAATTAATTAGACTTAAAATAGGAATTCCATATTACGAAACTACCCCTATCAACTTAATATAAGAACATTCTCCATTGCCTCTTCCACATCGACATCTCATTCTCTATCTCACCGGCAATCTTACACCGACTTGTATCTCCGGCGTAAAACTCTCCTAACCGAATCGGAAATGGCGAAAGGAGGAAACAAGCTGATGAAGCTTAAGTCAGTTTTGAAGAAGCTTAATTCATTCAACACCAAGTCCAACCAACCACCGGCCAATCACGGTCGATCCTCCTCCGTGAGTGCATGTCCCTCTGGAGACCTTCACACAGTCTACGTCGGCCGAACACGACGGCCTTACCACATCAACTCCGACGTCGTGAACCACCCACTCTTCCAGCAGCTAGCGGCGGTGGACGGTGGATGCGGCGGCGAGGACGGTTCGATCGCCGTGTCGTGCGAGGTTGTCTTGTTTGAGCATTTGCTTTGGATGCTCGAGAACGCCGTCGCCGACGAGTCACGTCCCGAGTCAGTCCACGAACTCGTCGAGTTCTACGCTTGTTGAACTCTTTACGATTAATTTTTTTTTTTTTAAGTTGCGAACGTTTGGCTCATAATATCTTTGGTATCCGGAAGCAGGTATCCAGAAGCAATATTTGGATATTCCGATTTAAAGAATAACTCTCCGTACCAAAAAAGATTTGAACCCGAACACAAGCAAACCAATCCCCTTATGTTAACAGTAGACCACCACACATTTTGTATTTACTATTAATTTAGGTGCAAAACATATAAGATGTTTTTTGTTTGTATATTTTATACACTTTGTATACACAATCTTTTGTTAAAATCTATTTTAATTATTTTTAAGTGATACAACAAACAACCGATAAATAAATATTTCAATGTGTGTAAAAAAGAATGTTTACATTTATCTTGAAAATGATGATTCTTTATAGTTAAATAAAGGGTTCTAAAAGCAATTACAATGTGAAACATTAGATTAGATTATACATAACATATTGTATAATATACTCTTTGGCGGCCAACTAGATCAGTCACGGGTTACAAAAATTCAACCCTAATCAAGTACTTCATCTCATTTAATAGATTGGTCCGCATGTTTTTTCAAAATCATTAATAAATTTTAGTTCATTTATAAATTGATTTTTATATAGTGAATATTACAAAATATGCTATTATTTCCAAAATTACTTATAAAATTTGCTATAATTTTTTATATCTTTTCAAAATTACCACAAATTTACTATTCATATCATCAAAAAAACATATTTGCCTCTTATTTTATTTTTAACACTTCTCTTCGATACATTTTTTCTCTTTTTCTTTTTTAAAAAATGATCATTTTTTTTTCCTTTCTCTTCATTTCTATTTCTCTCCTTTTTCTCTCTTATCTTAGAGATGGAAACAATGATGGACGAAAACAGTGATTTTGACGGAAGACGAAAACAGTGATGGTAACAGTGGTTGTGACGGAAGACGATAATGGAAACAGTGATGAAAGACATAAACGGAGACGGAAACGGTGGTTGTGGACGCAACGGTGACGGAGACGGATGATGGTTGCAGTTTCAGAGATAGAGACCGTGAACAGTAGACGAAAACGGAGACGGTAAAAGTGAATGTAGACGAAAACAGAGACTGTGAACAATAGTTGTCTTCAGAGATGGTGGTCGACGATGAATATAAACGATGTGGACATAGCCGAACGATAGACAAGATGGTGGTTGTGTACAGATATCGCCGGAGACGGTAGACAAGTGATGGTGGTGATGAACAAGTGGTGGTAGTTGTGGACAAAAACATACACTAATGTCATAAATCAAAAACAAAATTATTTTTTTATTTGAGTGTTAATCCAATTTGTGGCAATTTTAAAAAGACATCAGAATAATGGTATTTTTTAAAAGAAATTTTAGAAAAATGGTAATTGTTGTAAATTTCCTTTTTATATATATATGCACATTTTCCTAAACACATTAAATATAGGGTTAATTAGCTTAATATTAGTTTAGGATAAGATAATTAGGTAACTAACATAAGGCCAATCAAATTTAGGTAGATAGCAGTGAGAATTAAAAAGTAGACGGTTTTGCCCTGCAAAAATTTAAAAAAGAAAGTGGGTAAAAAAATAAGGAAGCAGTATATTCACCATGATCGTGTATTCAATAGGCGGCATTAATTAGCTTGATTGATGTTTTTTTTTTTATTCTGGGTAGTTCATCAAGAAATCCAGAATGAGTTTGATTGAAATTTTTTGTATCTTCATTCAGATTATAGTAGTCAACTATACAGATATATTATAGTAGTCAACTATACTGGTAGATATTATATATAGTAGTCAACTATACTGGCATATATTATATATAGTTAACTACGTAAGCCTTATAGCTAACTATCAATGTGTTAAGTATAGTTGACTATTGCTGGGTATTGTATAGATATAGTTAAATACGTAGGTCTTATAGCTAACTATCTTTGTGTTAAGTATAGTTAACTATTACTGGATATTGTGTAGATATAGTTAACTACGTAGATCTTATAGCTAACTATCCCTGTGTTAAATGCATGTGAAGAAGCAGGTAGTGAAGAAATTGGACCGACGAAGAAGGTAATGAAGATAGGCGACGATGGTGAAGAGTTTAATGGAGAAGAAGAATCAACATCTTCATCGATGATTGGGGATTTCGATCTATAGAGGAAAAGGAGAAGAAAGAGATTTTGATCTATGAGGAGGAAGAGGAGAAGAAGAAGTGTTGTGAATGTGGCGGAGGAGTAGAGGAGCAGCAAAACGTGAGGACAAGAAGAAAAAGAAGAAGAAGAATAACGTGACCAAGGAGTAGGAAACAGATGAAGAAGAAGAAGAAGAACGTGACCAAGGAGAAGGTTAATGATGTGGCAATTTTTGATTTTAATAGTGAACGTGGAGGAAGAGCATCAAAACGTAAGAATGTTACCAAGAAGAAAAATGTTACTAAGGAGAAGGAATAGGATGTGGCGGCTTTTGATTTTAATAGATTAGGGTTAAAGATTATAAAAAGCTAAATTTGGAATTCTATGTACATTAATTGTTAGATACCTAAATATGTTTTAGCCAATGTTAAATAATTAATTACAAGTAACAAACCTATTATACATGCTAATTTTCCTTAAATATAATATAATATTACAATGATAACATGTTAATAGCGTAATGGTAGCTGGATATGGGATATGATGTAAATTTGCGCATTTTCAATGCTTTGATTTTCGTTACGAACAAATTTATTGCATGTGAACTACTTTGTTATGTTTGGATTTCAGGCTATGCAATTAGTCTGTGGTGAGTTCTTGTAAACCATTGACCAACATATTTGTTAACCTCTGGACTGGAATTATTCGCACAGCGTCTCAACAATTGAACTATGATCGTTTAGAAGTAATTAATATGTATTTTTGGTTTTTGTGGATTATCTATAATTTTATTTAAAAATATTGTCGAAAAATGCATAAACATATATACAAGAAAATGGATAAAAATTGGATAAAAGAAATATTTATCTTTTGGAGATGAGGAACACATCGAAAAGAAACATATATACAAGAAAATAAGTACGGCAACGTGAAATTCGTTTGCCCTCACTGAAAGAGAAATGACTTATCGACAAATTAAAATCTTCCATACGTAAAGAAAAAGCCGTCTAGAATTCTTCATTCTCTTAGATGTGTGACATGTTATAAAAAGGTTTCGACTTTTATATATGAACTAATTCCTGAAATTCACATGTAAAACTCATTCAAATATTTTCATTCCTACTAATCCAAAGTAGCATTACTCATGTTTTGTCCCCACATGCCCAAACAAAAAAGAACATTATCGCGTGGCAACACAATTGGCGCTTTGCCTTGAGCAACATATAGATTACACATTCACATTTGATCGTGACCTCAAATAAAAGGGTATATAAGTATGTTGCATTATTCATGAGTCTTAACACACATATTAGTCATTTTCAATAATAACAATGGAGGAGATCGAAGAGTAATGTGCACATTTTTTCGTACAAGAGGTAATATTGTTGTTTAATCTCGTTATACACTTTGACCACCAAATCATCTAACACATTTGTCCTAAAAACATAATCTTCCTTGAAAAAGAGTGGAGAAGGAAAAAAAAACCAGGAAAATACAAAAGATAACCTGATTTTACAATTCACCCCAAAGTATCATCCCTAGCAATTTCCATCAACACATCACGATAAAATAAAAGGATAATAATATTCATAAAAACAAAAGAAAAAGTTTTTAAGAGTTCTGATCATTGGATTTGTATTTACTCTTCCTTCGCTGCCTCTGCCTCACCATCTGCAAAAGACAAACAAAACCATTAGTGATGCTCTAGATAATTTCCCAAGAATCATCATAACATTGTCCAAGAACCATTTTCTTTGCTTTGATGTTCATGGGTTTTGATAAGATCATAAGAGTAAGGATGTTAGTATGATCTAACAGGCTTGGTATGGCCCCTTCTGATTCAAAACCTGATTCTTCATGGTTTCAACCTAGTCCTGATTAAGCCTACGGGGCGTGGGTTATTTTACTCGCAAGTCATCGGGCTGGACCCAGGGCCGTGCCTTAGGCAATAAAGCAATCGCCTAGAGCCCTCATTTCACATCAATTATTTTAGGGCCCCAAAATTTTATATAACTAGTAGTTCAATTGATAAATTTTGTATATATGTCTTTTATTTTAATTTTAATTTTTGATTGTAATAGTCTATAAATTGATTTGGATTAATTTGTATCATATCTGTATTTTCATATTTTAAATACTGAAGCTGAGAATTTTTGGAAAATAGTAGTTTTGAAATGTTATTTATCAAAAATGCCATCTTTTCAAAAAAATTTCAAAAGTACCACATTTTCAAAATCTTTTAAAAAATGTCATTTTTTCAAAATCATTTACTTAATATATCATTTATATTTGGGTTAATTATGTTGTATTATGGTTTAGTTTTGAGGATTTGGGGTCCGTACCTTTTTTAGTGTTAAGAATTTTAAGATTTAGGGTTTAAAATCCTTAATTAGTGGTATTTTTAAAAATAAATAACTCATAGTGATATTTTTGAAAATGGACACACCAAAAATGACATTTTTGTAATTATTTCTTATAAGTTTTCCATTTTAGATTTTCAGATTGTTTTTTTTTTATCTCATTTGATATTTTAATATCGCCTCGGCCCCCGAATGGTTAAGCACGACACTGGCTGGACCGAGTTGTATATGGGACGGCCCGCAGGATTTTGGCTCATGATATGATCTCTAGATAAGAGTGGTCTTTCTCTTTTAACTTACCGGAGCTATCATCAGGTTGATGATCTTTAGGATTGTTCTCCATGCATTTAAGCAAGAACTTGAAAGTCTCGACCTCGCAAGGGATGGTAAGCGCACCGCTCTGATCAAACCCAAACTCTTCCTCTGCCTTCTCAAGCAACACCTTGAACAGAGAGTGGCTGAGATAGCTTGTTGGTACGATAAACCTCCTTAGCTCCGGTCCAACATAAACGGCTAGATACCCTTTGGGAACATCATGAGGCGGCTCGGGACTTTGGCAGTTTTCCTCATCCGAGTCACAATTCTTGACGGCTAATAGCCTCTTGTTGATAACCGGTGAAATCATTGCCGCTGCTTGCTTTCCAGCGGCCAATGGAGAAACATCTGACTTGGGACCTATGGTTACGGTTTGCCATTTCTGCAAAATCTCCTTTAGCCTCACGATCTGCCTGATTCCAGTTAACTTGGCCGCGTTGTGTTCATCCATCTGCCTAAATAATATGTTAGTGATAAGACTTGCAACTTCCTTAATGAGAGATCAAATATCTCGTAAGATCTTCTTCTTCTTCCCTTGTAGAAGCATTGTTAATATCACAAAAAAACTGCTGATTATTTTCTTGACTAAATTGCATAAACAGAAGGGAATAATAAACACAACACAATTCTGCCTGAGACAAGAAACCCACCCAATAATAAATCTATGACACAAACCAATTTGAAACATTTGTATATAGCTCCTGATTAAATATTCATCAACCAAAACAGGGGATGGGACCCAAATAGACACGGAAGCAGAGCCCAAAACTGTCTTTTTCAAAAGAATATTTTCTCAGATTCATTGCAAATCCTAAATATTAGGGGTCACAGATCAATCTCAAGAACATGAAAGTCTATGTTTTTATATACTCACGGTCACAAATCAACATCAAAACCTCAAAACCTCAAGAACACCAAAACCCATATTAGATCCGGATCCTTTAAATCAAACCCAACACTGAAACTTATTAAACACGTATACGTACAAATTACGTTATCATCAAAATATAGAAATTACCTGAAGAGGAAAACGAATTGAATCGCTCTTAGCTATGGATCCAATGAAGAATACCATGCAAAAAAAAAAGAAAAAAAAAAAAAAAGAGGAAGGAGCTCCCAGAGATTTCTTAACTTTTGTTTGGTCGCTTCGCTCTTATTTTTAGGTTTTTTCTGTTCCAAGACTGGGAAGCTGAAACGTTGATGAGGAAGAGATGATTTTCAAGTAGTGAAACTAAAAAAAAAATGATAATTGAAAAAACTAATAGAATCTAAATATTTGGTGGGGTAAAACGAATAGAAAAGCGGATTTTGGGAGATCAGAAATTGGGATTTTGGCTTTATTTGGATTTATAGTTTCATTGATTTTAGCAGAAAATATTTTCTTTTTTTGGTGGATTTCCCGTTACTTTCGGCTTTTCGGGTTCTTCTGTTATTTTTTCACGTTCTCTACGCTAAAAGAATTAGTTTATTACAATATCCTACGTTACTCACAATTAAATTAATTATAAGTTACGTGATCTATTTACTAAGGTGATCATATTTTTACAAAATAGAACGTGCACAATTAATATAGATAGATATGCATGCTGAAAAAACAAAAAAAAAACTCTAAATTAGTAGTTGTTAGGATTTAAAGGCCCTAAAAATATTACTTTCAAGAGCTTAAACCCCAACAAACCAAGACTTGAAATTGTTTAAATCGAAACAGAAAACTGCTATAGATAGTACTATAGAAATAAAGTATTGAGAGATTAGAGAAAGAAAAGAGAGCACACACGAAATTTAAAGAGTTCACGCCTATTAACGAGAGTCTTTACATCTCCTCGAGACTATGCTCGGAATCCACTTGAAGAAGAACAAGATTTACAGGGATACAAATGATCTACATAACTAACTAGCTCATGAACACACTCTGTATTAGTTCCTGTACTACTTGAGAATCACTCTCACTAAAGAACAATGGTTTCTCTCATCTTGTCTTCTTCACTCTTCTTGTGTGGCTTCAACTCTCTCTCAGCTCCAACTCTCTCTCACATCCAAGATGCCTCTTATATAGGTGAGGCCTCTTCAAACCTAGTGCATCAACCAAAGATTAAAGGTGGCACTTTTAATCAGGTTTGTGATTGAGACAAACAAGTCTTTAGGCACAAATAGACAAACTGTCCTTCTGAAGCAGAACCTGCAGCAATGCAGAAGCCAATCTTGTGGTCCCAAAAACATAACTTAACCAGAGTTTATATTAACTTTAGTTACCACAAGTTTAACCCATGTGTGACTTGAATAAACTTGCTCATCAAGTTCTTAATTTTCATAGTAGTATATACATAGTGTAAGTTTTTTATAAGGAAATTCAATTGTTTGAATCTAAAGAATTTGTTAAAAGGAAAAATAGATTATATATCTCAATTTTAAATGTTAGCGACAGAAAATACTATTTTTTCCTTTCTACACACCACAAAAAAAAATAACAACTAATTTGATTTAGTTACGTATCAAATTATGTCTTTCGACTTACGTGTTAGAGAATTTTCAAAATAGAGATCAACCTCGTTATTCTAAAATTGTATATTGAATAAAAAATAGAATAAAGAATATGATTACTCCAAATATCCTCTATATATTAAGAAGAAATATTTGGGATTAATTTGTTTAGGTATCAAATTCTCAAATTTTTTGGAGTTTTTAACTAATAATTAAATCCTACTATTAATTATATATTATACTATTATCCAAACACTCCATAATCATATTAATTCTCTACTATACTATTATCCAAACAGTACACAATCACACAATCCTTCCAACCAAACATAATTAGAAAACAATTTTTCTTTAAAATTTCGAAAAATGTAAGGAAAAAATATATTAAATTTTAGATAAAAATTAAAATAATAGTTCAATTTTAATTTTCCTCAAAAATTTAAATTTGTAAAATGTCAAAAAAATTAAAATTACCAAAATTTATTAATCTCTAAAAGATAATTGAAAATGTTATGTATACAGAGTTCCAAAATTATATATTTTTGAAACCATTGAATTTAAATAAACACAAGTTTTTAATATATTTGTCAACAAATATAGTTTAAATGATGTTGAATAAATTTCAATAATTTAGAATAAAATACATAAACGACATATATATTACACTTTTTCTTCGGAAATTATTTTTACTTGTGCTTTCGGTACTATCCCAACATTAACTAGTGAATTTTAAATTTAATTTAATTTTAAAATTCAAAATTGCAAGTATAATCTAACTTCTATCTTCACTATAAATTGTGGTTTAAAAAAAAAGTTTTTTTAGAATTTTTTTGAAATTTTGTATTATTATAAATTTTGGTAATTTAAATAATTAATTTCGTTTTCGAAAGTAAAATTGAAAATATAATTAAATATTTATATTAACCTCAAATTATGTATTTTCGTAAATTTAGTTTTTCTAGAAATTTTTTGTTGTTTTTGAATTTTGTAATTTTAGAAACTTTCGGATTTTACAAATTTAATGATTATTTTTCCTTATATTTTTGAAATTTTATGAATTTTCTTTCAATTTGTTAAATTTTGTAAGTTTTAAATTTTTTTGGATTTCTATTTTTTATGAAAATAATTACAAATTGATAAATATTTATCAAAAAAACCAATTTGTAGTTTTTAACATGTTTACATATACTTGGTGTATGTCACCATGTAATATATAATAGTTTGTGTAGTTTAGAACACATTTTTATACTTGAGATGGTTTGCAACATATTAGCCAATACTTGGTGTAGTTAACAATGATTTTTCTTTTTTTTTATTTGTTTCTTAAAACCGCATTTTTGAAGATTATAGTATTAAATATATACATTTTATTAAGAAGTGATATATATTAACTAAGAACTAAAAATTTGTTATTTTTCATTATTTCACGGGTGGAATATATTTGCATACAAAATAATTGCAAAATTCATATATATAAAGGAGTTTTAAATTCCATATAATAATTATACTAATAACTATATATGATTTTTTAAACTAAAACTTTATTAATTTACTCGCGTATCACATTATTCCATGTATAATGCGGGTAACTATCTAGTAAAGTAATTATATATATATTGATTACTCCATACATGAATTAGAAATAGAGTGAAATAGGAAAATATTTTATTTCAATTTAGATTGAGAAATAGAGTGAATTGGGAGATATTTTTAAGATTACGAATCAACATATGGTTTGGAAATGAGGACGTGTGAGTTTCAAATCTTATTGTATGCATCCTGTTCTTAAGGAGCATGGTGTTGTTAATTGTTGAAGAGAATACTCAGAATAGCATATCATACCAATATGCATGTTTCTTGATAAATAGTAGATATCATTAAAGAATGAATGTGAGGTTTTACAAAAGTAGCTTAACCAGGGTGCAATTTAAGATAAGGAATGGGAGATTTCCTCTGTATCCAAAGGATCATGAGATCTCGAAACTGTCGTCTATGTCTCCATGCCGTGATCGTGTTGCAAACTTCTCTGTCGATTTCCTTGAAGACAGTTGAAAAAGGACCAAAATGCATGTTGGTTGCTGATATAATGCGTTTTTGGCGCATTCTAACTTTTGTTTTGTAGGTTTTTATCGAGTCTTTTGCTTTACTTTGAGTTATTTTAGGTTAAAAGGAGGTCGTAATGGAGGATTGGAACTCACAATGGAACTTGGCGAAAAAGGAGGGAAATTGGATCTTTTTGAAGATTCTGAAGAAAAAGAGCACCAGCTCCCAATCGCTAGACCTGCTCCGCAGAATATCCAGTTTTGGAAATTTTCATTAAACCTATTTTTGCCACCTAGGGTTTCCCTAATCAATCCCAGCCGCCCAGGCCCTTATTTAAGGATGGGGAGGCAGAAAATAACAGAGAGAAACAGAGAAAACACGTGAGAGAGAGATTTGATACATTGTTTTTGAGTTTTGTAAGATTTGAAGATTGTCTTCCACCCTTGGAGAAGATTTCTAAACTCTTTACCTTTTTCATTAATCTATCTATGAATTCTCTTATCTCACTTGCTGTGTTTCGATCTATCATGTGCAAGTAATCTCCCAAGTTAGGTTAAGGGTTCGATGGGATTAGGGATTCGCGAACTAAGCATAGATAGGATTTGAAATATATTCGATATCTCCATCTATTGTTATTCTTAATGCCTAGACTAGCTTGATCACCTAGCCTTTGATTTTAGGTTTAATTTACTCATCAAAAATGTTGTGAATTGCTTGAATTAACATAGATGGGCGATTCGTCCTTAGCCAACACAATTAAGGCGACTTGTGAACAAATCGATCCTATCCTTTTAATGCTCATCATTCTTTGTAATCTCAAACGACAGTTTAGGGTGTTAGATTGATTGATGAAGTAGTTGATGCCACGACAGTGGGTCTTCTAAATTTTATGGTTGAGTTCTAGATTGGTTCTTAATTGATATCCTGAATAATTGCGTGGTTCTAGATGATCTAATCCCTGAGATACTTTCCCTTGACCTAACGCTTTTAATATCATTTGTTTACACCGAATTTACTTTAATTGCTTGATTAATCGTGACAACTTTAAACTACTTTGATTGTTTAGCTGAATTTGTATCCCAATGGATTAGAGTGTATTGCTGGTCCCTTGAACGAACCTATCTATTCTATATTGAATTAGTGATTCTAGGTTTGAATTAATAAACTGGGAAAAAGACATTCACCAGTTGCTTAAGTCTGCACATGTACCCTATGGTACACAAGACAAATATTAAGACCTATTAGGAAGGGTTTACTCTATTTTATGTCTCCTGTCTTTAACATCCTACTGTGTTAAAAATAAATCGGATCCATTATGCAAAGCCTAGAAGTTTTTGGTTCGAATAACTCTTGGAATAAGACCATATTACATGCTTTAATTTTTGAGGAGATGTACGGGCTTAAGTCCATAACCTCTTAGTTATTCAAAAAAAAAAAAAAATCGGCAACAAACTATATACCGAACCATTATATATTATAAGTTCTACAATTCTACTAGTTCTTGGGGATGCAAAATTATGTACATTGTGATAAGATTGGACAAGATCACCACTTCGAGAGCATAAAAATAAGATTAATAAAGTTAGATATATACATATATAATGTTTTAGTATGATGTTCTTGCATGTCATTTAACTGAAATATATACATCACACTAGTCTGACCTATAACGCAAGAAACATCTCAAAAGAAAATAAAAAAACCAACAAAAACTAGTCTGAATATAAATCTATATGAAAACAAAAAAATATCAGCCTTAGGAACCAATATTTGTCATATTCTCGTATCTTTCAACCATATTTTGACAGTTTCTTATTGGCAAAGCTTATAAAAAAAAATTGTTTACATTTTTAAGGAGAGATCAAAACAAATGTTTAGACTAATTTAATATTTTCTTACTTCTATTTAAAATATTCGGAAGTTATTCATATATATTTCTTCCACAAGTTACTTAATTTAACCAATGAAAAATATGATATATAAATATGGCGATGGACAAACATCCTCCACCTAGTATTGTACATGCACACAATCGTCGTAATCAGAAGAAAGAGCCGTGTAATACTCTTGTATTGTTTCGATAGAAAAAACAAAACATTTTATAGAAAACTATTTTGTTATTTTTTGTGGCCAACACTGAATAGTTTGTTATATGTTTTACTATTATTAAATTTCTTTGGAGGCCAAGCGTGCGAATAAGTATTTGGGACATCTTCCTTCAAGATTAAAGCATCTTCGTTCTCGATTCTAAGCATCTACCAAAGATTCATAGTTCCACTTGACAAGATCCAACGGCTTAGCTTTCTTTTCTCTTTCCATCTTTCAACTTGCTCTTAATCCAACGGTCCATATTTTCATATCTCCTTGTCTCTTCTCCTTCCTCTTCCTTTATATAACCACTGAAACATTCTCATGTTTTCTTATCGGCATTTCAAAAGACAAAAACAAGAAAGAAACATGGCGACTTTGGATCCACCATTAGAAGCTTTGGCTTTCGAATACGCAAGCTTCGGTGTTTTCGCCGCCGTCAACAACATCTGGACGTGGCTCGCCGTCGTGACGGCCGCCGTGAGTTTCTGGAGGATCAGAGTCACCACCTCCATAGGCGACGGAGACGTCCATGGATGTATCTTGTTAGAGGAATTGACCGGTTCGAAATCTGAACAAGAATCCGGTTATCTTGAACCGGAATCGATGACCGGTCCGGTGGAAGAAACGGTGGCTCGAGTGAAGGAAACAGTAACGGAGGTTTGGGAGCCGTTAGTGTACGATGACGGAGTGACGAAGGGGAAGCTGACGATGTACTACGAGGTAGACGTTGACGGAGGAAAGTGTATTGACGGAGAGTTAACGGACGTTAACTACGGAGGAGGTTTGGGTGGTGATTGCGGTGAGTGGTGGGAGAAATGGGAAAGAGTGATGAGGATGAGAAACGGTGATGATGGTTGGTACCGTTACGTTGATTTAACGGTGATTAACGGAAATGTCGTGAGGTTATGGGATGATAACGGAATCCGTAACGGCGGGAGGTGTCTAAATTAGAGAATATTCTTGTTTTGGAAAATTTAATCCTTAAAACCTACCTTATTTGGTTTTCAAGTGTATTTTTGGTTGATTAAGTTGTAACTTGTATATAATTTTTTTACAAGCATGATCAGGAACGCTTGAATAAGAAAATCATTATCAAATGTTGATTCCGAACATTGTTTAGTCGAACTTTTTTTTGTTTAGTCGAACTTTTGTAACAAGTACATGTAATGGTATCGTCAATTCGTGATAAGGGCCAAATATTATAGGACACATGTTGTCAAAAGTATGCGGAAAACGTATCTGTATTACTTAATCTCAATAGTTTTTTTCCAAATTGGAGCAGTGCCTCAAATGATCATAGTCCGAACATAAGCAATAGAAACAAGACTCTATTGAACCGCATCACACAAAATGAAAGTTTACTTATATATATTTCGTTTTGTTATGGAATATGGGATTGGCAGCAATGTACATCACATTTCCATTATCACAACAATATATAGAGGTATCAAACCATCTTGGTAAATATATACCAAATGAAAATGTTGAATCTCATACAACAATTTGATTTCGCTTAAAGTGATTAAGACAGATCAATACTTAGCTTTCGGAACATGTCATTGCAATGATCTCTTGAAGTCCGGATAAGGGTCAAATATTTGGACACAAGTATGTTACGTTTGTGATGAGATCATGACCAGCTCGAGTCATGGAGGTTCAAGACAAGGAGCTAAGGAACCGCTCGTAGCCGAGGAGCAGTTTGTAGCCGAAGAAGATCTTTCGGGCTCTAAGTATTTACTTGTACCGGTTGGACCCATGACGCGGTCAAGGACCAAACAACTTAACCAATCCATCACTTCACTTCTCTACCGCATTGAAAGCAACCTTAAGCCGCACACTTGTCCGACTACATTGGTCATGATTCAAGTGGTTTAAGGGTCGATGATGAGAGGTGTGTGATTCGCACTCTTTTTCCCTTGGCTTGGTTTTGTCCCAATGAGTTTTCCAAGCAAAGTTTTTAATGAGACGAGATTCACACACTTCACCGCAAGCCTCATCATCGACAATGCTACTGTTGGCTCGTTTCTCGCCTCACCGCAACGAATCAAACGCTATCTTTAATTTTTTTCTTTTTGTCTTTCAACACTACAAAAAAGTCAATATTGTTACGATTTTTTTTTGTCACAATATATGAATATTTCGTCACAAAATTTTTATTGTGACAAAATTGATACCAATTCTAAAACGTCACAATAAAATCGTCACAAATCCATTTAAGTCTCAAAAGTGTCACAAAAATTTGTAACGTTTAATATTGGTAACAATTCGTTACAAATTGTGACGATATGAAAACAATCACAAAAACGACACAAATCGTGACAGAAAATGCTGTCACAAATTTGTCACAAACTGTGACCAAAATATAGTCACTTATTTGTCACAATTTCTTACCACATTAGAGTCGCCGATCCGTCACAAAATACGACCGAAATAATGTCACAATTAGTCACAATTAGAGACTAGATTATAGTCACACAAATGTCACAATTTGTTTTTATTTGTGACTTTTTTTCTTACTAAACTCGTAACAAATTGTTACAGAACTAGTAACATGAAAAAAAATAGAAATTTAGTCACAAATTGCATAATTCGTAGTAGTCACGATTTTTTTGAAAAACAATGAAGTAGACAATTCAAAGTAAAAAACAAAAATAAGCAAAAGATGATATTACTTAACAATTAGCATCCAGAACAAAGTTGAATCACAAATAACTTCACATAATAGGACTTAATAAAATACAAACTACATGATACTTAGCAAAATACAAACTAAATGATACTAAGGATAAATGGTAACTAGAATTACTAGATTCAAAGGGAATTAGATGGTCTTGATGGTGGAGTTACCTAAGCATTGTGACTTGCCAAAGACTGAACAATTTTCTCCATGGATTCAAATCTTCTATGAAATTTCAGTTTCTCTTCACGGTTTTTTTCTAGTTCTGCTTCCACCTCTTGGAGCCGTTGTGTTATCATCTCTGGTTCTTCACAAGGTTTTTGTGCACTTGAAGAAGCCTCAAAAGCTGGCAAAACCTCGTTGCGCAAGGCTCCAAGTCCAAAGACATGGCCTTGTTTAGATGAACCAGCAGCAGCCTATAACAAAAGACCAAATAAATGAATAAACATAGAAAAGACAATAAAATCTATATTCATTATGAATAAGTAAAATAGTTACCACTACACACATCACAAGAAGCACAAATGAATGTAAAACAAAATGAATCCCTTACACACCTAAGCAACCAGTAAGCCACAACAACAATGCATCACAACTAAAAAAACATATTTGCACAATTTGATGGTGTAGAATCTTCATATCATAGATCGATTATTCATTATTTCTCTTTGTATATAGGAGAAAAACTATCAATATATGATGTAACTAATTGTAAATATTCATCTAAACAATCCATCTTAAATCTATTCAATATATAGTTTTAGAATTACCTTGATATAGATTTCGTTTTTCTCACGTTGGTCAAGACTTTCGGATGTCACATTCTCTTTGGCGGATGATTCGAGCTGTCCCAAGCGTTCTTGTACATGCTTTTCATAAGTTTCTGTAGCCAATCATGCTTGCTGATCAACATAAGTTCCATCAGGCTTCTGATGTGTTTTCTTCATCACTGCAGTGAAAGAGAAGTCTTCATTGTTTGCTTCCTACAAGACGAAAAGTAAAACAATAGAAGCTTGTCTTGAACTTTGAAAAAAGAGAACCAAAATGTAATTATAAACATTACCAAAATGTAATTTTAGACTCGGTATAAGAAGAGTAGTTGAAAACATTACCAAACTGTTTTGAAGCTTGACAAAAGAACGAGAACTAACTACATGAGAATATACACCTAAACCATAGCGATCAGACATTCGAGAAGCACGAGCCTTCTCGCTATTTTCTTTGGCTTTTGGTGTTGCCCAATACTCTTGCATAATTTTCCAATCATCAGACAAAATCCATTCTGGTTTTTTTTCTTCTTTCTTTGCATGGCTTATCATTCCTTTGAGTCGATAAGCAGCAAGTTTGTTAAACTCTACTTCAACTTGATAATTGATAGAAGCATCCCAGATGAATTTTTTCTGAAAAACAGAGCATAAGAGACATCATGAGTAATATAGGAAATAGTTATTTAGATACTTAGATGAAATATAACAGAAAGAATACCTTAAACAGAGAGAACCATGTTTGTTTATAGTAAGGTGACACTTTTTCCAAGAGCGTCATGGTCCTTTAAAATAACTTTGAATGACCTTTCTCACACCAATTGATACTTCAGTGTGATGCTTAAACCTATTCCATTGAAATAAAACAATCAATGAGTTATAAATCTGTGAAATAATTCAATGGTATCTAGGAAAAAAATTCATACCATTTAGCTCCGTTTCTCCGAGAAGGATGCAGCATGGGTAAGCTTTTACGATCTACATATGGCTCTTCCATATGTAAACTATAAACACATGAAAATCAGACCTTAATCAATCTCAGATTCTACCAAGTGAAAGCTTACAACATTTAGATCAATTCTTATCAATCAAAAATTTAGATTTCGCTAAGACAAAAGATGTAGTCGGTTAGTATTACAAACCCAAAAAGCTGAAATAACAAGTAAACTATAATTATTTCTACATAGTTCGACCTCCTGTTCCTCAGATACAATTCGACTCTTCTACAGCCAAATCCAATAACAACCAGAATATTGATTTTAGAAACATTTTCTTCGAAGGTTAACAAAATTAGGATATGCTGATACTAACTAAGCAATTCAACTATGGATTAACTTCTCAAAATCTAGAATTATCTTGAACTACCTTTTGAATGAGATCCATGAAACCCTATCGCTCAAATTGAAAAGAATTGGAGAGAGCGGTTATGAGAGGCGAAGAGAGATGGGTTTTTTTTTTCTGTCGAGCGAAGAGAGATGGTTAAGTAGTGCTATCGTCATGTTAGCAATTTGACGCGCTTTGTTGAAAATTTTAGGGTAATATGATTTTTTTTTGGCTCCCTTAGAAAAATTTAAGGCGCTTTTAATGAAATTGTAAGGCTCTAGAAAATTCTATGACGGTTGCTTTAATTGCGTGTTCTTATCTTCATTTTTACGAACGCTTTAAATTAATGAAAATACATTAACATAATAATAAACATTAACTTGAAAGGATGCTTAAGATTCCATTAAATATACGATAATATTCTCTAGTCAGAATAAAATAATAACATAACTACATAAGTTCTTACTCAATAAAAAATAATATAGGTTACAAGATATCTTTGACTTAATATTTTTTTCTTATTGGATTATAAGATAATGAACGTATATATGCTTTAGTTATTGTAGAAAAGAACGAAAATGCAAAAGTCCAAGCTAGAGGACGACTAAAGGCTTCTCGTTGAGCGAATTTGTTTCTTCTCGAACGTGTTTTGATTTTTTCATAGTCAAAAAGGTATGAAGCTACTGATCTAATGAACTAATAATGATCTAGTCGAATGTCCAGTTTCCAAAAATAAAATCATCTTATATTCTCTTCTCGAATATAATTGCAGGTTATGTCTTCAAGTAGCAATGTATATGCTACTAGAAGTTGAATGTATGAGAGAATTGATCATACAACAAATTAAGTTTCAGAAACATATGGTCAAGGGTTGGAAAAATTTATGGAATTTGCAAAAAAGCAACCTATATTCATCGAGAATGTGAAAACTTTTTGTCCATGTATTAAATGTGAAAACGGAGGAAAATTATTGGAGGAAAATATCATGAGGAGTCACTTATATTACAGAGGTTTTATGCTTAACTATTGGGTTTGGACTTCTCATCGAGAAGATTACGATATGCTAATCGATTCTTCCGAAGAAGATGCTTTTAGGTCCGAGCTCACACAGAACCAATGAGTCAGTATTTGATCAGGTAATGGAGAGGCAAAAAGTTTTATGATATTTTGGATGCTGCAAAACAACCAATTTATGATGGATGTAAAGAAAGTCTTTCAAAACTCTCTTTAGCAGCTCGGCTCATGAGTTTGAAGTCGGATTATAATCTTAATCAAAATTGTATGGACTCGATTGCTCAGTTGATCATGACCAGCTCGAGTCATGGAGGTTCGGGACAAAGAGCTAAGGAACTGCTCGTAGCCGAGGAGCAGCTTGTAGCTGAAGAAGATCTTTCTGACTCTAAGTCTTTACTTGTACCGGTTGGACCCATGATGCGGTCAAGGACCAAACAACTTAACCAATTCATCACTTTACTTCTCTACCGCATTGAAAGCAACCTTGAGCGGCACACTTGTCCGACTACATTGGTCGCGATTCAAGTGGCTTAAAGGTCGATGATGAGAGGTGTGTGGTTCACACTCTTTTCCCCTTGATTTGGTTTTGTCCTAATGGGTTTTTCAAGCAAAATTTTTAATGAGGCGAGGTTCACAAACTTCACCGCAAGCCTCATCATCGGCAATGCTACCGTTGGCTCGTTTCCCGCCTCACCGCAACGAGTCAAACGCTATATTTAATTTTTTTCTTTTTTGTTTTTCAAACTTCTTAGTCAAACTCTTTAATGTTTTATGATTTTCCGTGTATTAAAGGAAGACTTGGTTGTTTCCAAGGCTTCCTTCTCTCCTATATATACTCTATTTCGTTGATGAATAAAGTATTAAGCATCTTTTATCTAAATCCTTTCTGTCTTGTTTGATCGGACAAGTGTGTAGTATCTTCTCAACTTGTTTCTTTCTTAGTGCGTTATATCTAAGTTAGATCCGAGCTTTGTAGTCTAAGAGATCTTCATCTTTCTTAGAAGTACAAATTGATCCATCATTCACATATTCATCCATCAACAAACTTTCATCTTCTTATCATTTCCGCATCATTCCATTCAATTCACATCCGTTCGATATCAACCTTACGAAGGATGTTCTTTGGGCATAGATCCTTACGAGGAGTCTATCAGTTTATAAGGCCATCCAAAACTTGACTCCACGTATGTATGTTTTAAGCCCATCCAAGACTTGACTGGACGCATGTATAATGTATTCACGTAGCTAAACTGTTGAAGCAAATTTCTAGAAACAAGAATATTCGTATATTATCACACACAAAGTTTTAAATTTTTTGGAAAGCAAAGTCTCTCTCATTAAGAGTGAGTTTCTATTGGTTTTTAATTTCGAAAATAGTTTAAATCTTGCGGAAAATGTTCTAATATCATGACTAATTTTCCTTTTTATATATTTCTATTTTTATTATCATGACTATTTATATAAAGATTTTCATAGACGATTAAATTTTATTTTCGTGGATACAACGTTGTCTTGATGGGTTGGGTGAGTTTAGCAAAGACAGTTTGTTTGGCCGATGGGGAGAGAACTCATAATAACTCGGCACTTTGCGGTCGAGCTTTTTCGTTTGAGTTATTAGAGACAAAACTTTAGCATTGTTTAATGTTATTTGATTTACCAATTGAAAGATGCTGTTTAATTGTCTTCAAAATAAACTTCGGAATATGAAATTTGACTTAATTTGAAGCAAATCTCATTCGTTTTAAAACTATTGTACATGATACGAGAGTCGAGCAAAAGAAATGCCCGATAAAGATTCTGCCTCTGAAACCTCTTTTGTCAATTCATAACAATTGTGGGTCCAAATTTCTGAAACCTCTTTAAATATGATTGGCCAACATCGGTGACCAATCCATCAATAATTCCACAAATTTTGTTCTTTTTCATATCGTTAATATATTATATATACCATTTACAAATTTTATGTATATGCATTGACAGTCTTTTTATTTTTATTTTGTCGCTAGAGTCGCATATACTTTGTTCTGTAATTTGCGGTGCATTGAATTTTACAGATATCCCCATAATCAAGAAGGTGCTGCATTCACACTCCTACCCCTATCTTCTTCACGTACACACGAAACAGTATAACACAACAAAGAATAAATATCAGAGGGTAATTAAGTAAAATATACAATGAACAGTACTAATGTTACACGGACCTACGACTTTAAATTCTTACCCACCACTCTCCTTTCTCTTTACAAACATAACCCTAAACTTTGGTCTCTCTCTCTCCCCCTTTCACTTCGCCGAGAGCAAAAAATGGCTCCTCCACCACAAAAGCTCTTCCTCGCCGTCATTGTCACCGCCGTCATTGTAACCGTCACCACCGGACATGAAGATATCGTCCATTCCTCATGCGTACACGCAAGCTATCCATCGCTATGCGTCCGTACACTCTCAACTTACTCCGGTCCAACCATAACAAACCGCCGCGAGCTAGCTCAAGCCGCCGTCAAAATCAGCATTTCCCACGCCCAAACCGCCGCGAAAAAACTCGCGGCGGTACGAGACACGGTGGGAAAGAAGAAACGCGAAAAAGCCGCGCTTGTGGACTGCGTTGAGATGATTGGAGACTCCGTGGACGAGCTGAGCCGCACGTTAGGCGTTTTGAAGCATCTACATGACGTTTCGGGCGGTTCGGCTAAAGAGTTCCGGTGGCAGATGAGCAATGCTCAAACGTGGGCTAGTGCTGCGTTGACGGATGATTACACGTGTCTTGATGGGTTTCAAGGGATCGACGGTGAGATTAAGACGGAGGTGAAACAGTGGATGACGAAGGTTGCGAGGGTTACGAGCAACGCGCTTTACATGATCAACCAGCTAGATGAGACACGTGGCAAACCCCATGTCGTACGACCTTGATGTTTATGTGTGCTTTGTTCTAAAATGGACGGTGGTGATTGTGTGCTTCAAGGTTTTTTTTTTTTTTTTTTAATTCGTCTGTTTTGATTGCAGATTTTTGTTATTTATCTACTATATAAAGTAATGAAATTTTGTAATTAGGATGAATATATGTCTTTTGAGTAGTTCTGATATTTTGCTAAATTGAATAAAATGGTTTTTTTTTTATCCCCCCATGTCATACTATATGGTATTATGGATCCGTTGGGATTCGACCATGTGATGGTTTTGGCTTGATATGAAACTGAAAGCAGATTTCTAAAAGACTCATAAAATAACACGAAAATCATGTATATATTTATAAAAATTCCAATTTCTACAATTTAGAACTATACATAGATAGTTACATACAAGTACATTTTCAACAACTCTCACACGCAAAGAAAACTATTGAATGTGAACTAGGTAGTGGCACTAATAATAAATGAAGTTTTTGTTATTCTTATGGGCCAGTAAGCAATGGAGAGGTACAACGATGGGCCTCAAGTATAATAATAGGCCTATATACGTGAACGATTGACAAATTGTATAGTTCAAAAAATAATTTCTTCCTTTACTTGCATGGTTTGATTTTGCACAAACTATTTATTTGTTTGTTTTTACTTAACGCTACAAATTGTAGTCTACATTGTCTTGAAGTTATAATCATAATCTTACGACAAAAAGCACATATCTGAATAGAAGAAAAAAAGAAGAAGATACCGACGCCGACGCACCAAATGGATAAGTTAAATTAGCCGTTTCACAAATTTTTATTTATTTATACGCCTATTTATTAATGTTTTTTTACAACGTCTGTTGAATTGATATGTGTAAGATACAAACACCATGACAAAATGGTTGTATATTTTCTAGCAACTAAAAAGCCGTAACTGTGTTTTAAAGAATTAGGTCGTGAGATGTATTTTCTTTTAATAGATTTGACAAATGAAAGAGATTTCGCAAACCAGCTCATGTAACCAACCAAACAACAATGGAGTGGCAATGTAAAATGGGGTGTGAATGCGACCACGTCAGGTGGGATTTTCATTGAGAGGGCCTTCTCTATTTCCATCCTTTTCAAACACTTATCCTCTTTCTCCTTATTTTAATTTGTTTACCAAAATCACTATACTATTCCCTCCATTGATACTTTTTTGTTACCCTAAAACAGTAATCTCTCTTCATTATTATTTTGTAATTATTTATCAAACTACGTATATATACGTACTAGTTAAAGAGTCTTTTACAAATTAGTAGAGTTAAATTTCGCTGAGATGTGGTGGAAGCATTAGTCACATGCATGACATAAGGTTTATTTTTCTGAAAATGTTGACATCATGCATGTATGATGTATCTATATAAGTTGGAATGATAGCTGAGTTCAAGAATTTAAGGGGAATATTCATAGGAGTCTTTTTTGTGCAATAATAATTAGGGAAGAGTACATGATATTGAGTTAGAATATTCATAGTACTATACGAGAAATGTTTGCTATGGGCATCCATTAAAATCCAATCCATTTGACGTATCCATCCATTAGAATATTGATGAATCGGATTAGATTGGACCGATCCATAAACTTTAATCCAATTTGATATCCTTATATCATGTGTCTGACTTTTGTTTTCATCATGTCAAATTCTCTCGTAAAACTCGTACTCGTAGTATGAATAACTTCAATCCCATGTACTCTTGCCTAATTATACTATAGCCCTACAATATTCCCATTAAATTCTTGGGACTCAGCTATCATTCCAACTTAAATACATGCATGCTGTCAACTTTCTCATAAAAAATATCAAGTCCGAAATATCAATTTGATATCCTTATATCTACAGGCAACCATTTTTTTAATAGTAAACAAAAATTCATATGTTTAAGTGCCCAAATTTCTGAGATTTAACAAGCTTACGGTATCATTAAAGTCATCTCTCACAAGTTCATCATCATTCTAATTTTTATTTATAAATGTAAAATCAGAAACAAGAGGCCACAAGACTCAACAAACAAAAAACAATATATTACCCTTTATAAAAAAACTCAACAAAAAACATTGGAGAATTTCAAAGAAGAGAGCCAAAATCGAAACTTTTGCTCCTGGTCTCATCATGAGTTTCTATTCGATCTCTACTGGTTTAGGGTTTCTTCGTCGGCTCAATTTCTTCATTACCTGCTTCTCGGCCTCGATTTCTACTGGTTTTTTCCACATACATTTAACATAGGGATAGTTAGCTATAAGATTTACGTAGTTAACTATATCTACACAATACCCAGTAATAGTCAACTATACTTACCACATGGATAGTTAGTTATAACGTATTTAACTATATATATATATACAATACCCAGCAATAGTCAACTATACTTAACATATGGATAGTTAGCTATAAGGCTTACGTAGTTAACTATATTTTTACATAAAAGAAATGTGTTATCAACGCAGGGAAACCTCACCTGCATTAACACTTAACATTTAGATCTAATGAACTACATATAATATATACCAGTATAGTCGACTACTATAATCCAATATAATTGACTACTATGTATATATATACTATAATATATACCAGATCTAATGAGTTTTGTATATACCAGTATAGTTGACTACTATATAGTATATAATATATATATATATCAATATAGTTGACTACTATAATATATCTGTATAATTAACTACTATAATGCATACCAGATCTCTAGTGGTTTTTAAGGATTTTAAATGATCGACAATAAATATTTGATATGATTTTTTTTTACTATTTTCCTTTGTCAAATTTCGCAGGGGCAAATTAGTCCAGTTTTTTTTTCTCTCTCCTAGATACCTAAATTTCAATATGCACATAGTAATTACCTAACTTTTTACTCCAAAACTAATATTAAACTAATTAACCCTTGATTTAATTGCGAGTTTTAATCCAATTTAATATATTCAATCGTAGAGCAAAAAAAGAAATAATTTGTTTTAGGCCTCAAACTCTAAAAGGTCCCACATTCATCCAATCTCCAAACGTCTGTCTTTCACGCATTCAATGCTCAGGGACATCATGTCGCTCCCACTTATTTAAATTTACTTATCTATGCATACATACATAACTACCTATATGTGTGTGTGAATGTGCATGTATGTAGTTTGTAATTTTCTTCATGACCTGATAAATCATTTGACTTAAATCTCTATGGTAGTCCCGTGAGACATGTAAAAAAAAAAAGTCTTGTTTTTGGTCAATATGGAATTGTAGTGGACGATATTTTATCCTTATCCTCGGTCAAATAGTTTGTAGTTTGTATAAGAACATATGAATTTATTATTGTTTTCGAGTTATTTTAAAAACTACAAACTATTTTAAAAACTACATTGTAGTTTCGATATCTCAAGTACGTTATAGTTGAACAATATTGTTAAGGACAGTTTAACCATTGGGTCAAGTTCAATAGAAAAACCAAAATAACATAGGAAAAGGAAAAGTAGATGACTAGATGGACAAAACCTTATGAATGGTTATAGTCAAATAAAATTTGATGTCGTTAGAAATGACAAGATCTCATTTATTTTTATTACTATGTAAGCCGAATGTTTCAACATAAATCACGATATTCCATTTAACAAAAAAAATCACGATTTTCCAAAACTACATGAACTTAATCCCATACGAATACATTCTAATGGACATTAAATTCTAGTTAATAAAGAACTTATTTCGTAAGGATTCTACTCGTTTATAAGTAGTTCTATGTTTAGTGTTCTCCACTTTTATAACTTATACTCTCGGTAAATGGTGATGTGTTTGCCATTAAAATCTGATTGAAGTAAACTTTTAGTAGAAATATTCATTCTCAAATATTGATTGGGTTTAATGTAGGTTCGTTCCCACATTTTCAGACATTGTATAATATTTTGGATATGTGAATGATGCTCTATTCTTTTTATTTGGATTTATAATGTTATGGTGAACGGAAACATCATGAAAAACTAGTCATCCGTTGATTATAATTTTTTTTTAAAAACTACGATATATCGCTAATATATTTATTTTTGCATAAATACTGAAAAAACTTGAAAAATCGTTAAAAACCAAGTTCTTAATTAATTCAATAATAGATAGATAAATAAAATAATTACTTCTAAAAACTATTTGCTAATCAAAATCTCTATGTATAAACCCCAAACTAAAATGACTTATTTACAAATACATTTTTAAACTATGAAAACCATATACATCCTAGCTAAAATTTATAAATTTATTCGAAAACTGAACTAGTAAACATAATAACTATAGTTTTTTTTTGGGGTCTAAATGTGAACATGTTAACTATAGTTTGTATCAAAATCCGTAGGTTCCATTCTCGTTTAAAAATGTTAGTTAATAAAATATACCCATGTTAAAATTTCCACAATTTTCTTATGTATTTGTTTCTATAAACAAAAATACTAATAACGAGTATCTGATTTAAATATAAATAACAACAAAAAGTTTTACACTAGGAAAGAAAATTGCGAGTCTTTTTCTACTTATATCTCCTGAAATGCTGTACCATTATTTTGTAAAGTATTATTTATAAACTGTAAAAAAAAAACTTTATCAAAAAGTTTCACTTATCAGAAAAGAAAACTATAGTAAAGTTTATTTGTAGAGGACACTAATAATATATTAAGAAATTTATCGTGGCCAGTTTGGTAGTGAATATGTCGGCTTGTTAACATTATTAAACAAATTTAAAAATAATAAAAATCGCAATAATATTGAGAGAAAAAGAAAAAGAAAAAAAAAAGAGGAGGAGGAAGAAAAAGCTGTTCCTGTGCTTTTGCAGACCTTTTGGTAGTTGTCTTGGTCGCTGCTGATCATCCCTTTCCGACAACTACAACTCTGTTCTTACTCTTTCTCTCCCGTTTTGATCCTCTCTCCCTCTGTCACAATCTCTGAATTTTCCATCTTCTTACTCCGATTCTTTTACCCATTTCGAAAAATCAAACCTCTTTGATATGCCAAGAAAGGAAAGCAAAAGAGAGAAGCTAGCTTAAGCCAGTCAAGTTAACTTCTTGGTTTTGGTTTTCTGGGTGGTTTATCTGAAGGAGCTTCGTTAAAAACGGAATCTTTCTTCCTTTTTGTCTCGGTCTTAATGCTTTATTTGTCTCTCCGGAGATTCCGCGTCTGAAAAGTCGTTGTTTTGATACTTCAAAATTTCCGAGAAATTGGAGTCTCTGTCGGATGTAAAAAGCAGAGATCTTGGAGTTGCCCATTTCTCAGATTGACGATTCTTTTTTTTCTGCGGTCACTTGGATTGGTGAAGATTGGAGAGCTAGAAAGAGAATCACTTGTTCCTTTGTGGTAGAGAGAGTTTAGGGCTTTAAGGTCTAAAGCTGAAGATGAAGCTACCACGGAAAGAGCTCAGCTTTTTATAAGCTCAGATTTAGATTATTATTGGGTTTAATTCTTCTTCAGCTGAGTAATCATGAAAGCTCCTTCATCAAATGGAGTTTCTCCGAATCCTGCAGAAGGTTTGTATAATCTCGTATCTGGATTTGTATATTGATTCAGTTTTAAGTAGAGAGGTAACAGTTGTTCAGAATTTGCTGGATATGGGAAGCTGAATTGAGTTGATTTTGATCACTTTCTGCTTTAGAAATAAGTTCAAGTAACTATTGTATTGATTTGAACAGTCTCTTGCTTTGGGAAGTTGGGATCCAAGCTCGTGACTTTTTAGTTTGATGGGTTTTAGAGCAGTTCTCTCATTCATCTTGTTGTTTTGATAGTAGTAACTCTCAAGGAAGATCATAGAGATTCAAAGTAATCACAGCTTTGATGTTTTGTGTGTGTGTGTGTGCAGGAGATAGGAGAAATATAAACTCGGAATTATGGCACGCTTGTGCTGGGCCACTGATTTCGTTGCCTCCAGCGGGGAGTCTTGTTGTTTACTTCCCTCAAGGTCACAGTGAGCAAGTATGTTGTTCGAGAAAGTTCGATTATGATTCACGGCTGATCAAGAATTGAGTCTTTTGATTGGAAGTTTGACGCGGCTGTTGTTTTCGTCTATTTTTTTAGGTAGCGGCTTCAATGCAAAAGCAGACTGATTTCATACCAAGCTACCCGAATCTTCCTTCCAAGCTTATTTGCATGCTCCATAATGTTACATTGAATGTACGTCTATAATGGCCTCTATCTTTAGATCTCTTAACATCAGTTTTCTTTAAAACTGCTAACGTATTTTCGGTAATTTTCTATTTTTAAATCAGGCTGATCCCGAGACGGATGAGGTCTATGCTCAGATGACTCTTCAGCCAGTAAACAAAGTATGTTACTTTTCACTGAATGTGACTCGGTTTTAGGTGTATTTGAGGAGTAGGGGCTAATTGTTCTGAGCCATTTTGTTGAACAGTATGACAGAGATGCATTGCTTGCCTCTGACATGGACTTAAGATAAACAGACAACCTAATGAAATTTTTCTGCAAAACCCTCACGGCGAGTGACACAAGCACTCACGGTGGATTTTCTGTACCCCGGCGAGCAGCTGAGAAATCTTTCCTGCTCTGGTGTATATACAATGCTTTCTTACATATCTATACTTTCTTGATATTAGGTTCTCTCTATTGCCTTAGCTTCTTACATTGTTAGCAATATTCTGTTAGGATTTCTCGATGCAACCACCTTGTCAAGAGCTTGTTGCTAGGATATTCACGACAACACATGGACTTTTAGACACATTTTATCGAGGTCTTTCCTTGTTTTTAGTAGATTTAAGTTATTTAGTCAGTTTGGCTTCTGGAAAACTGTTCTTAGCTTTTTGGATTTGTTTATGTTTTATCAGGTCAACCAAAAAGGCACCTGCTAACTACGGGCTGGAGTGTGTTTGTCAGCACGAAAAGGCTATTTGCTGGAGACTCTGTTCTTTTTATAAGGTATATGATATATATCAATCTCAATGTGTTGATGCTCTTTCGAGATTATCTGTCAAGATGCTAACTCTTTTTTCGCTTTCCAATTAAGAGATGGAAAGGCGCAACTTCTGTTGGGTATAAGACGTGCAAATAGACAACAGCCTGCGCTCTCTTCGTCTGTAATATCAAGCGATAGCATGCACATTGGAGTTCTTGCTGCTGCAGCTCATGCTAATGCTAATAACAGTCCTTTCACCATTTTCTACAACCCAAGGTGGCGAATCTATGTTTACTTTTGTCTCCATTAACATTACTAAATGCTTGTTTCATCGCAATTGCTGAGAGAAGACAACCGAGATTTTGCAGGGCTGCTCCAGCTGAGTTTGTGGTTCCTTTAGCCAAGTACACAAAAGCAATGTACGCTCAGGTTTCCCTTGGTATGCGGTTTAGGATGATATTTGAGACAGAAGAATGTGGAGTTCGTCGGTATATGGGTACAGTTACTGGTATCAGTGATCTTGATCCAGTGAGATGGAAAAGCTCTCAGTGGCGGAATCTTCAGGTAGTTTGAGTAATGAATGCCAAATTGTTTTTCTTGATACATTGCACCTTTCATTTTAATCAAGGCTTAATTTTGTTTCTGCTAAAGATTGGATGGGATGAGTCAGCTGCTGGTGATCGGCCCAGTCGAGTTTCAGTTTGGGACATCGAACCGTTTTAACTCTTTCTACATATGTCCTCCTCCATTTTTTCGACCTCAGTTTTCTGGGCAACCCGGAATGCCAGGTAAAATCTTTCTCCTATTCATTTCTACAAAACATCTTTGACTCTCCTTAAGGACGAAAAGTCTGGTGATCTTGTAGATGATGAGAGTGACATGGAGTCTGCGTTGAAGAGAGCAATGCCATGGCTTGATAACAGCTTTGAGATGAAAGACTCTTCAAGTACAATATTTCCTGGTCTGAGTTTAGTTCAGTGGATGAACATGCAGCAGCAGAACGGCCAGTTGCCCGCTGCTGCTGCTGCACAGTCTGGATTCTTCCCGTCAATGCTCTCTCCAACCGCTTCGCTGCACAACAATCTTGGTGGCACCGATGATCCTCCAAGTTACTGAGCTTTC